>JAOWBL010004410.1:0-11165 GCA_028564865.1 Zenarchopterus dispar | reverse complement strand
TTTCCTTGTAACACTGTTTTATCTTTACCCTACAGTGTGAAGCGCCTCGAGGTGACTTTTGTTGTGAATTAGCGCTAACTGACTATATATATATGTAGAAAAACCAAAGAGCTCCATCTCTGAGCCTGCCGGCCTCACTGCACGTTAGGTGTTAAACAGACTTAGAACATGTTATCAAAACCATTGAACAGCAGCTGTCCACTGCAGAGAGATGCTATCATGCTGACCCACCCAGGGACTCACGTTCATGCTGTTAAACACATTTACACAGATTATTTCAGTTACATATTTACAAGGTGTACTGCTTTTAGTTTACTTGTTTACATACATATTGTTGTGTATGTACTGCCATTTTTATGGCTGTTATTCTGTGATGTATCTTTATGAATTTAACTTTATTTTATCTGTAAACCATGACTTCATTGATAATATTTTTCTGGTGCACATTATGTTATTGTTATGAATGACTTAAATAAATTTTATTATGTGTCACAACTGCCAATATTTATACATAAGATTAAAACATTTCCAGAAATCTAATCAAACATCTGGAAAAATCGTCATTCCATCTGCAGCACTTCCAACTAATTTTGCTTCAGATGCTGTTGTAAGTCTAGATGCAAGGTAGGATCCAAAACGCAGACCATGAAATACAGTTTAGTCTTTATTAAAGGTCCAGGAAGCCAAGGAGCAGCAATGATGATGAGGACAGATAGCCAAGTAGCAGGAGCGATGATTGAGGACAGTTTATCCACAAACCGGAGTCCAGGAACAGAAAAACGAGAAGCTGGCGGGATGAGGGAACAGACGGGATCTAAACACAAGAAGACGTAGTGAAATACTATTGAAGACAAGGAGCAAGGATGAGAGCCTGAGAGCGTTACCAAACGGTGAACAACAATCTGCCGCTGGCTGAAGTCTTCAGGTGTCATGTGTATATACAGGTGAGTAGACTGGCTGATCAGTAGCAGCTGCGCCGTCAGCTGCTGCACCGGAGCCACACCCACAGGACCACAACAGATTAGTTAGTTTTACGATGCAACTTCTGTTGTTGTAAAAGAAACACATCCCTGACGATGTCACATGCAGCATCAGGAGGAAATTCTGGTGAATGCCATCAGTAGACAACCTGGACTGACACCTACAGCCAGCAGTTCAATATCTGGAAGGCAGAGATGCTCCTTCACATAACAGTGAACCTGTCCTGGAGTAAATCTGTAAATCTGTCCAGATGTTACAAATCCATGACCCAGAATAACATCAAGCTGTCAATGAATCATTGAAAAATCAAACTCTGAAGAGAGAAAAGCTCATCAGAAAAGCTTAAGAACAAAGAAGGGAACATCCATCTTGCCAACACCTGCTGTCTACCCAACAAAATGAATGAGCTCCTGAACCAAATCAACAGATTTGGCTTAACACCTTCTACTGAAGATTTTAGAGGGACCACTACACTTCTGTCCTTCGGTTTTCTGTAGCACCATCCGTCAATGACCAACTCCCCACTGCACCACCACCACCACCACCTTCCCCTCCAGCCCGACTACACCACAGTCACTCCAGATCAGCAAAAGGGAAGTGAGCCAACCCTTCCAGAGACAGGAAACCAGAAAAGCTCCAGCCCCACTCCACCTGGGGATGAAGCGTCTCCCTCCTGTCTGCAGGCCTGTGCAGACCAGCTGGTTTCCACCTTCACTCAGGCCTTCATTAGATCTCTGGAACTGTGTGAAGTCCTCTCTTGTTTCAAGTGCTCCACCATCATCCCCATCCCCAAGAAACCCACCATCACAGGCCTGAATGACAACAGACCTATCGCTCTGATGTCTGAAGTCATGAAGTGCTTTCAACGCTTGGTGATGGCCCACCTGAAGTCCCTCACAAGAGACCTGCTGGACACCCTGCAGTTTGCCTGCCAGGCAAAAAGGTCAGTAGACGATGTAGTCAACATGGGACTACATTATATTCTGCAGGACCTGGATCGTCTCAGGACTTATGCACGGATCCTGTTTGTGGACTTCAGCTCAGCATTCAACACTATCTTTCCCCACACCCTCTGCTACAACCTGTTCCAGGTCCCTGAACCACCTGCCCTCTGTGAGTGGATTTTCAGCTTTTTAACTGACAGGAGCCAGCATGTGAGATTGGGACAGTTGACTTTGGACAGCTGCTGCTGAAGTTCTACACTGCAGTCATCAAGTTTGTCCTGTCCACCTCCATCACTGTGAGGTTCTGAGCTGCCACCAAGCAGGACAAAACCAAACTGTAGTACTGTGAGGACTGCTGAGCGTCAGAACTGACAGAGTCCTCCAGACCAGGACTGACAGAGTTCTCCAGACCAGGACTGACAGAGTTGTCCAGACCAGGACTGACAGAGTCCTCCAGACCAGGACTGACAGGGTTCTACAGACCAGGACTGACAGAGTTGTCCAGACCAGGACTGACAGAGTCCTCCAGACCAGGACTGACAGGGTTCTACAGACCAGGACTGACAGAGTCCTCCAGACCAGGACTGACAGAGTTCTCCAGACCAGGACTGACAGAGTCCTTCAGACCAGGACTGACAGGGTTCTCCAGACAAGGATTAACAGAGTCCTTCAGACCAGGATTAACAGCCATCGGAGCAATTTCTTTCCCAGACCATGCTCCCTGTTCAACCAGTAACTGTAATCTGGCTCAATTTTTTCACTATTTTGCACCATTATTGTATATATGTACATTTGTATATCTTTGCATTAGGATTTTTAAAAATTTTAATTCATTTTTTTAAATCGTTTTATTGTATTTTTTCTCTTCATTAAATATTTATTACATTTCCTTAACCTGAGAAACAACAACTGTTCGCAAAGAATTCCGTCTATGTGTCCACATACCTGATGAATAAAGCTGATTCTGATTCTGATGTTCATGTAAAACTGCGTATTTATGCATGTGTATTTACCTAAAACTAAGACCCACTACAATAAATAACCATCATCATGTTAGATGAAAGTACTGCATGTCCAGAACTGATCTGACATTGTCTCTGAGTTTCTTGGAGGTGCTGAGGTTCATCTCACCACAAAGAACTGGCAGAGCGTGATGTGAGGGAAGATGTTGTGGGCTTTGTTTTTTCCACAGGTGAGCCGGCTCTGCTGCCAGAAGTGAGACAGCTGGTTCTGCAGCGGCCCACTGGGCCGTAGATACATAACAAACTCTCTGGGCAGCGGGTCGTCCAGGAACGGGTCGTCCAGGTGGGAGAACAGCCTGTTAGACACAGACAGTCAGAACTGACCACAATGCTCTTCCAACATTTTTCACCTTTAAACTTTTCTGTTGAAGCAACATTGCATAAACCCTTCAAATGAAAATCAAAAAACCTTCAAGGAGGTTTCATAAACCTCCATTTGGCCAAACGGTCCATGAAACATCTCATACATGTGCCACATCACACAATGACTGATGTCTGGACTAAAAAAATGTGACACCCTCCTGTGAGGTCACCCACAGGTTTCTTTGGGACAGTTTCATTTCCCTGTTTTGTGATAAATATCAATGTTCTGCTCCAGTTCTGTGGACGCAGAGGTCATGAACTCTATTGGTTTGTTTGAATCTGTAGTCGACTCGTACAGACTTGTGGGAGGATGGTAAATAAAGATTCTTGTATAAACTGTTTTTTTTTTTTTTTTTTTTAGATTTCTGAAGCTAAAATGACCTCAGCTTGTTTGTAGGAACCCTATCATCTCCATCACTGAAGGAGAAGGACATTTTTGAGTCTCATCAGAGGATTAAAGTCCACATTTATATCCATGTACAGTTAGATTTTGCTTGTTGTTTTGGTCTGAGCTATTACGTTGGTCTATCTATCCATTGCAATATAGACTATGGATTGGTTTAACTCTGGAATGTTTAGAAGACCAGCAGCTTCACAAAAACATCTTTGAACTTTTAATACCACTCTTGGTGGATTGTTGATGACTTCCACACCATTCGGGCTTACTGCTTCACTCATTTCTTCTGTTTGGTCTTCATGTACATTATGATGGTGATCATGTTTGGTTTTGTGAAGAGCTGGATCTTCTCTTCATGAAATAAGCATTGCGGCTAATATTTTTCCAGCTATACTCACTCATCTAAAACTAATTCTAAATGAGGGGAAGAGATTTTTTTCTGAGACTTAGAGGAAGCACTTCATAAGAACCTTTAATTTTTAATTCCAATATTCATCAACTAACAGCCATGAGCAGAGAGGAGAGTAGTAAAGTTCTCCAGCAGAGGACAGTGTAGTACACGTTTGTGAGCCATGGTTTGAACTTACCAGTCACAGGCAGCCTGAACGCTCCGACCTCCAGTCGAGACCACAGCCTTGAGCCTGAAAAACATCACAGGCGAGGAGATGAGCAACCCCTGACAGGTGAGAGGTTAAGGGTGAAAAACAAGATTAAAGAGGGAGCAATGTTTCTTGGCGGGTTCAGCAGCAGCAGAAGAAGCAGGTGCACCAATAAAAGACAGAACCGCAGAGGATCCACAGCTGAGTGGAAACTGATTCTGCAAAACACAAATGAAGGAGTCTCTCCTTGGTAACTGAACTTTTATCTCTAAGGGAGACTCCATACACCCTGCAGAGGAACCTCATTTCAGCCACTTGTATCCTCAATCTGGTTCTTTCATCACTACCCACATTTCCATAGGTGAAGGTGGTGAGGTAGATCCACCAGTAAACAGAGTCTCAGCTCTCTCTTCACCACATCAGACCACCACAGAGTCCACATGACTGCAAACACTGATCCATCTGTAGATCTCTTTCTCCATTTTTCTCTCACTCATGAGCAAGACCTCGACTTCAAACTCCACTTCAGACAGAACTTCCCTCCAGACATGGAGGGGACATTCCACCCTTTTCCTACTGAGAACCATGATCTCAGATTTTGAAGTCCTGATTCTCATCTCTCCTGCTTCACACTTGGGTGCCCACCTGATGAAACCAAGAAGACTACAATCTGCAACAAGACTTCATCTGCAATAAGCAAAAGGTCCATAACCATTGAATCAGATCCCTTCACTCCTTGACTGCATCAAGAAATTCTGTCTATCAAAGTTAAGAACAGAATAAATGGCAAAGTTCCTTCCAAACAGAGAACAACTCCAACCTGGAACAAATTAGACTTACTTCCAGCAACCTGGGCCAAACGCTTGCTCAGTTTGTACTGGGACTGAACATTTCGTTACCACAGACTGCCGAGTCAGCTGGGACCGGCAGTTGATGTTCCCACAAAGTCAGCAGGCATCCCAGTTTCAGCAGGTCTGACCCACTGACACCAAGACAAGAGACCACAGGTCCAGAGGAGCTCTGCTAGTCCTGGTTTCTACTAGTCCTGGTTTATAATGAAAATACTTAATTCTACCATAATTTACAAATGAATTCTTTAAAAATCCTACAATGTGATTTCCTGGATTTTTTTTCTCATTTTGTCTTTCATAGTTTACATGTACCTATGATGAAAATTACAGACCCCTCTCATCTTTCTAAGTAGGAGAACTTGCACAATCAGTGATTGACTAAATACTTTTTTGCCCCACCGTATATTTTATTAACAAAGCCAAAAACAGCTGGAAACTAGATTTTGATTACCTTACTTTAGATTGACAGGCAGCACGGTGGCTTAGTGGTTAGCACTGTTGCCTCAGCAAGAAGGTTTCTTGTTTGACTCCCACCAGGAGTCTTTCTGCGTGGAGTTTGCATGTTCTCTCTGGGCTTGTGTGGGTTTTCTCCAGGTACTCTGGTTTCCTCCCACAGTCCAAAAACATGTATGAGGTTGATTGGGGACTCTAAATTACACATACATGTGCGTTTGCATGGTTGTTTGTCTATGTGGCCCTGCGATGGACTGGCAACCCGTCCAGGGTGTACCCCTGCCTCTAGCTTGTAGTGGGCTGGGATTGGCTCCAGCAGACCCCCGTGACCCAGTAGATGGATTCAGTGGGTATAGAAAATGGATGGATGGATAGATCAACCGGCTATGTTATATTCAGCATTGACAGAGATGTGGAAATGTGATAAAAGCATTTCCATTACACTTTTGTGGTAAAGCGGATTATCAACTTGCCTGAAAAACCACTTCCTAAAGGTGTAAGACTTTTTGTGATACCTGGGAGTTTGTTTTTTTTTAAAATTAGAGCCGTTGCCATTACAGGATTTCTTTTACGATAATTTGGGTTTTGCACAAATCTAGAGGTAATGGACACACGATCTACGGAACTACCCAGCATCTGCTGCAAAGGTTCTGAAATGATCCATAAGCTCCATCTGCTGATCCACAGCAGAGCTGCTGGTTAACATCCGCATCAGGACCTGCTGTCACAAATGTCGGTTCTGCAGTGTTTTACCAACAGTCAGTTAGAACCAGCTGTCTGCTCTTTACTAAATTTTATCCTTAGATTCTCCCAGACCAACCCACAACCAGTCACAGTGATCTGTTCGTAAATGAACACAACAAAACATATTCTTTTAAAAATATGAATGTTTATATTCTCTTAGGTCTTTATTCAATTATAAGAAGTCAATAGAGCGTTAAGTAGCCAAAATGATGGCAGTTGGTCACTGGCTATGCTGGCTGCCAATCAAAATCCACACCTTAATTTTTACATATTTTTATTTCTTTATACAATTTTACCTGATGAAAAACATCCCCCGTACAGTGAAAGTTGTGAAATATAACTATGGAGACTAAAACTGTTTTGTACCAGATTGCAAATATGTTTATTTCTGCTGTAAAGTTAACATGAAAGTCAGTGGAGAGGCAGCACAATGGCTTAGTGATTAGCGCTATTAGCATATGTATAGTTAGTATACAAAAAAGTATTCTGACTCAAACTTGGCCCATATCTGCTGTTTTCTGTGCCAGTATTTGGCTTTGATTGACTCAGGGGGCTTCCTAAACTCAGTAACACATCTACCAGACATGGACCAGTTCTTCATCTTCTTTAGGCAGTTGGGCCATGTCTGGCCCTCACAGTGCTCGTCAGATCTCATGAGGTCTAGGATACATCTGGGATACATCTAGGATAAATCTGGCCCAGTTCCTGATCTTTAGGACACATCTGGCCCACAGTGCATGTAGCAGCACCATAACTGAGCCTGAACCAGAACAAGTGTTTCTGTACAGTTGATGTGATCTTGAGGTGTGCTGGTATTTTGGTTCAAATATGAGCCCATATTTAATATGTATGTTCAGGGTCTGAAAATAAACCACTTCCTGCTGTTAAAACATTTTTGAAAAAGAGTATGCATGTCGGGCAGCACAGTCACTTAGTGGTTAGCACTGTTGTCTCACAGCAAGAAAGTTCCTGGTTTGAGTTTGCATCTTCTCCCCATGCTTGCGTGGGTTTCCTCCCACAGTCCAAAAACATGTATGGAAGGTTGATTGGGAACTCTAAATTGCCCGTACGTGTGAGTGTGCGTGTGCATGGTTGTTTGTCTCTATATGTAGCCCTGCAAAGGACTCCCAACCTGTCCAGGGTGTACCCCTGCCTCTCACCTGAACAGGGCTGCGATTGGCTCCAGCAGACCCCCATGACCCAGTAGATGGACTCAGCGGGTATGACATCCTTACACAGCCAGTAACTGTTCTCTGACCATCTTCAGGTTATCTTCTGGCCATTTTCAGCTCATCTTTAGGTCATCTTCAGGCCATCTTCAGGCCATATTCAGGTCATATTCATGCTATCTGCAGATCATCTTCATTTCAACTAGAGGTCAGTTCGAGAGCCTTCTGACTCATCTGTTAAACCAAAGTTATAGCACATTTCTTTCCTTGTCACAGTTTTCCTCTTTACATCCCACAAGGACACAGTGTGCATCCTTTCTGAACAGTTTTTAAATTCCTACTAAACATCTCAACTTCTCCCTCGTAGTCCTTGATCTCTGTCAGATCATGCAGCATCATGGTTGAATATTTTTAGTTCCAGAACTGTGAAAGACTTGAGTGAAAGTTTTACAGAGAGGAAAGCAGAAGCATGTTATTATGACACAAAGTGCTGCTGAAGATAGCCTAATATATGCAGGTGAGTTTGCTGCTGCAATGCTTTCAGTGAGAGTCTGCTGCTCTCACCTCGTACTAGAAAGGTTTTCCATCTGAGAATCCTATACTGAAGTAAAATAAAACTTTGCAGATTGAATGATCAGATTAGTGATTCTCTCATCCTGTGTTCTGGTGGGGGCCTCCTCCTGTAACTGACCTCCCCACAGCTGAGTCCTCCAGCACCTGTGTGGGTGGACTGAATGAAAGCTCTTTGTTGGAAAACGTCCCTGAAGATCATTTCCTCCAAAGAAGATGAAAGCAGATCCACTTATCAGTGTCAGTGAGAAATAGCTACATTTGTTTCTCAAACTGGAAAATAATCTTTTGTTTCACATTTATCTGCCTCACATATAATCCACCAGAGTCTGGTATCTGATAGAGCTTCTGCCTTAGCTGCCGCACGTTTTTAACATTTCCGTTACCTACAAAGACCAGTGTCACCTCCATCAACCGTCTTATGTCACCCACAGACATGTGAAAGCATGTTTTTTAAGCTGTGAACAAAGACAGGAAGAGGCAGGTCACAAGCAGTACGCCCACGCACAACCGAACATCATCAGACACTCAAAACTGGCTGAAAACCAGCGTCTCAGAGAACTTCAGTCTACAGCAACATGAACGTCAGAACATCTGCGGATCAGAGCCAGAGGACAAAATGTAGACACAGATCGGCTCTAGTTTAATGGGTTTATAAAGACCTCAATAAAAGTTCATCAGAGTTTGAGCTGGTGATCAATTTTTCTGACAAACACAAATGAAGAGCACTTGTTAAACCACTGCTGAGAATACAGATCTACAGCCAAGAAACATCAGTGTCTGTTTCTGAATTTGAAGATCTAAAAGCAAAATAATTTCAAATTGAAGTCACTCAGATTAGCAAGCTCTGGCAGTTTTCTCTGGGTCTGGTTCTACTCCCATTCACACGCATCTGTACTGGTATAGAACTTACCGAACCAATCATGCTAAGGCGAGGGTGGGGTTTATGTGATGAAATCAATAATAACAGCAACAACAAGTTTCTATTCATTCGCCAGCTCTCCTGCTCCACTGAAGACCTTCAGCGGAGCTACAATGAGACTAGTATCATCCATCCATCCATCCATTTTCTATACCTGGTGACCCCATTACTGGGTCACGGGGGTCTGCTGGAGCCAATCCCTGCCCATTGCAGGGGTACACCTTGGACAGGTTGCCATTCCATTGCAGGGCCACATACATAGATGAACAACCACACACACTCACACCTACAGGCAATTTAGAGTTCTCAGTCAACCTAACATACATGTTTTTGGACTGTGGGAGGAAATCAGAGTACCTGGAGAAAACCCACGCAAGCACGGGGAGCAAACTCAACACAGAAAGACTCCTGCCTGGAGTTGAACAAGGAACCTTCTTGCTGTGAGGCAACAGTGCTAACCACTAAGTCACCATGCTGCCCAGGCTAGTATCAGTGAATATCAATTCAACATATTGATACTCGCTTGATTGTAGCTCCACCAACATCAAGTGATTCCTTTCTCTGATTGGTCTGATGCCTATATAATGGCGTCTGGATACACTTTCTTCTGTGTCTGTCCATCCTGCACATAAACTGTCTATGAAAAAGTGGACATACCTCCTGCAACGCCAACCTACAGGTTCCTGAAGGGCCTATCTGAAGCCTTTCTTTCATCTTTCTGCACATAATGGGAGGAAATAACACCTCCCAATTATCTTACCATTAACAAATGCTCTCCATTTGTGTTTGTCAGAAAAATTGATCACCAGCTCAAACTCTGATTAACTTTTTTTGAGGTCTTTATAAACCCATTAAGTGATATATAATCATTTCATCCAATCCAAAAATGGTTGATGGGTGGCCTAAGCAGGCCTGGAAGCTGACTGAAATCTGCTCATGTTGGTTGAGGTACCACAATTCAGCTATTTTAGCTTGACTGGCTAGTTCGGGCTCACCAGTGATGCTAGCAAACATCTTCATCTTGGATGTCCTTCCTGAAACAACATCTGAAATGAGTACTGCCAGAACTGAAACAAGAACAAGCTGAGCGCCATGGGGACTTGCAGTCGCTATCAGGTGTCACTTGCTAGTTGACAAAGTTTGGTGCTAACTTTCCAGTGTGTGCATGTGTCAGACCTTCTTCTAGTCCTCCTGCTGGACTCTTAGACCATCCAGAGGTTGTTGGTGGTCCTTACTCTTGACTCAGCAGCTGAAGAAATCTTCATCCAGGTGAGTTTGTAGTTAGTGAAGACTTTCATGTTATCTATATATGGCTGTGTACAAAAAGCACTGTTGTTTGTGGAGTCACAGGTTATTCAAGCTTGAGGCACATTTGCAGGTGCTCCAGACGGCATTATGGAGGAACAAGACTCCATTTTTAAAGAGAAAATAAACCCTCTAAATAAATCCTCTAGTCTCTGAACCATGGGCTTATGTCTGGTTATGTTCCCTACTCATACCTTTATTCTTTTAGTTTCTACATCACTTGTTTGTCACACAAAGAGTGAGAAGCTCGATCATCCGGGAGGGGTTCAGAGTAGAGCCGCTGCTCCTCCGCATCAAGAAGAGCCAGATGAGGTGGTTCGGGCATCTGGTGAGGATGCCTCCTGGACACCTCCCTGGTGAGGTTTTCCAGGCATGTCCCACTGGGAGGAGACCCCGGGGAAGACCCAAGACATGCTGGAGGGACTATGTCTCTCAGCTCATCTGGGAACGCATCGGTTCTGGAATGAGCTGGTTGAGATGCTGTGGTGGGGGCTTCAGAAAGCTGCGTAGAAGTGAGTATCCAAAATCCTCAATGAAATGAAGCAATGTTGGAAAGAAGAATGAACCAGAATTCCTCCAGAACCATGAAACACTGATGAAGTCAGGCAGGAAACACCTGCTGAGGGTTCCTGCTGCTGAAGGAAACATCTATTGAGAGTTCCTGTCCCTGAAGGAAACATCTACTGAGAGTTCCTGCCCTTGAAGGAAGCATCTACTGAAGGTTCCTGCTGCTGAAGGAAACATCTACTGAGGGTTCCTGCTGCTGAAGATAGATCTAAATCTATCTAATTTAATCTTATTAAGCATACTCAGGATTCCCTATGTGACTTGTTTTTTTGTTTTTT
>JAOWBL010004409.1:0-11167 GCA_028564865.1 Zenarchopterus dispar | reverse complement strand
ATGTCAAAGAAAATCTATGCGTCCTCTCAATATCTTTAAAGTCAAAGGATGTAGGCGTTGGTTACATATATTCTGCCCATGTAGTTGACTTTGGTAATGACTGACAGATAACTACAATACATATCCATCATTAGAACAGGCAGAAAGATATATAGATGTATAGGTCCTATAGTCATTGAAAGGTACCATTTAATAGAGAATGACTTTTTAAAGATATTCTGATGTAGGAGTTTTCATCTGTTCATTGTGAATAAGAACACAATAATTACCAGTGATTTTGAAAGCACAGCCTTCTAAGAAATGCCAAACGCATCAATCATGAGCCAAAAGCAATGAGTCATGGTGACTCTTCACATTTAAGCAACCCTAATCTGTTTTTCCATGTATCTGACATTCAAAAGAGATGGCACTTGTAGTGTTCACAGCAGGTACCAGAAATTCATTTAAATGTGCTTCTGAGATTAAGAAAGTGTAAGGAATTTCCAGAATTTATAATAATTTTTAAAACACAATGGATACTGTGTCTCATTTGCGGGTGTTTAATGATGATGTTACTGGCTTCGTGCACCACTGTGCTTAGTATATATTGTGTTTAATGTCACTCATAAGGTTTAGCAACGTGAGCCCACACTGTTGAATATCTTACAGATTCAGCCATGATTTACAGCTATACGTGCATGCACACACGTGCAACAGACGTTAGTTGAGCACACTATGTTATCATTCCAGGGCAGTTAAAAATGAAGCAACGTCTGAAAATATTGACCACACTGTTTTTCCTCTAGCTTACTAGATGCTTCAGTACTGACGCAATTAGGTACTGGTGCCAAATTACCTGTATTCGATACCTATCCCGAGTCCCAAACCACCCTTATTCTCAGCTGACCATTTTGAAAGACTTCAAATCAATTTGATGCTTGTTCCATTTCAGAAGTGAAAGTAAATGATGCTGCACACAAAAATAAACTCTGCAGTCTTCTTTGAAGGAAACTGGGTTTTTAGCTATGAGATAATTGTCTGCTGTATCACATTTAGATCATTTTAGAATATTTTTCACACTATGCCATTAGTAAAAAAATGAAGTGGTATTTTCATTATTCCTAACTGGGCACCGTGTAAGGACTTTTGACATTTTCTGCAGAAAAAAAAAAAACGGTGAATTTTAGTGGTGAAATGTGTTGTTTTGATTTATGCAAGCAGATCTGGTGCAGCTCTCTGGATCATTAAGCAGGAATGAAAAGCTTCGGCAGGTGTAAAATTTGAATAGTCTTCTTTTTTTTTTCTTCCTTGAATACCAAGCAATATTTTGGTATATTTTAAACATGAGTCAATGATTGTATTTAAAAGTAAAATATACTCCTCTTCCTACTGTTTCCAATAGCAATTCTGTGTGCCAGGCTTATTGATCCTTTTGTCTCTTTTCTACAATACTTTTGCCTCTTTAACTCTGGCCTGCAGGCACACAGCAGGAGGGATATCCAGGTCATGACTGGCTGGTGTCTACAGTTTTTCTCCTCATGGCTGGAAACATTGACCGCTCATTGCATTTGTTACTTAACCTCTCCTCTCTGCTTACATCTGCATTCATCTGGCCTGCAAGGATACATGCATCTGTAAGTAATGGCTACAGTTTATAGCAAATAAGATACCAAAGCAAGTATACATTAGACCGTAAAGTGATTTTACCTCATCACGATGACTGGCATTGTGTTGTATGTGTTTAGTCATATTAAAATCAGATTTTTCTCTGGATGCACTAATTATGAGTGGTTCATTCCTGCAAGTGCTAAACTGAAAGGGTGCCAGAAAGAATTATTTATGTGGTCAACAAGAATTATTCAAGACATTATTTAATTTGCCTAATTTCTTCAAAAATGATTATCAGTAAATAATTTTGTTTTCTCATAGTAAACTAAATAGAAGAGTAAAAAGGTGAGCTATTATTTATGATATTCTTTTGTTATATTCATTATTTAAATAATTTTCATTACTAGGTCAATAAATGATTAAAAGTTGTAAAAAGGACACGTACTAGTAAACAGGATTGGAGTGGTATAATCAGATGTTATCTGGATTCATATATGCAGTTTTTAATGTTTTTGCCATCAATAATCACCAACAAACTGCTGCTACTACAAACCAACAGCTATACTGTTATTTTGTGGGTGTTGGATCTTTTACCAATCTTTTGATAAAAAGTTTTCCAGAATACTCTTCCCTGTGTAAAATTAATGTAGGACTACAGTTCGGATTTTACTTCTCCATATTTCATCCAAGATAAACTCAATAGCTGGAATGCAGAAGCACGCTGTCTGACAGGGATGATCTGGATCATTAAAATGTATAATACATTTTTCTGTAGCCCATGCTCCACCTCTCCTCTAAGTTACAAGACTTTAGTTTTTTAGACATAGCATAACCTTTTAGACAGACAAATATCAATTTGCAGCCACTCCTCATCTCTGACTTTGATGGAGTGCTACCAACACATTAGTGGGCATTTTGTTGAAGCACAATGAAGATTGCCACTTTAAATTTTTAGACTGTGGTTTCTTTCTTTATTAAAACTGTGCTGAAACAAACATATGCTGGAAGGCAGCACAAATAACCTGTTTTTTTAGATCAATATCACAAGATAGTTCATGTTGTCAGGTTATAAGGTATGTGTTTGCAATAATGGCACAGTGGTGCAACAAGAGAAGAAAGTTGTGTTCACATTCATTTTGTCTTCATTTATTAACAAGGAGAATGAACATATTTGCAACAAAAGTGAGAAACAAAATGACACTTGGATGTGTTCAGGAATAAGGAAAAAAATGGTAATAAAGTAGCCAATTTGTGGTTAAGACTTCATGGTCATTATACTGAAAGGTCTGACAGTAATTTAATCAAATTTTAGATGAATAAAATGCCAGATAAACCAAGAGAATGGTTGTAAAGTCTAATTTCAGTCATTCTGAATTACAGAAGAAAACTGGTGTTGTTTATTCCAGGTTTTCTCTGTTGTTAAAATCAATAACCTCTCTGTTGGACTTGGCTAAATATTTTCTGTGTTTGATGTAGATATAGTTGGTGATTTTCTCACAAAGCAGTTAGACCTCAGAAGCACAATGTGGTCAATTGTGTCGATATTACTGAAGAACAAAAGAGCCCAAATGATTAAAAGACAAAGAAAAATGTAGGAGGGAATGTGGGTGTGAATATAAAAGGTTAGCACACTAAACTGCATGCTGTCTCCCTAGACTCGCTGTTTTCAAGTCGGCACAGAACACCTGAGTCTAAATAAAGCATCCAAATTAACAAATGCATTTTGATTTTTCAATATTGCTCTGATATCGCAAGAGATAAATACCTAGGGTTTTTTATTTTTTTATTTTTGGTCGTTGTTGTGACAGGTCTACTTACCAGAGAAAGTGGCTGAATCAAGAATAGCTCCTGTGTACTGGTGCACAGCCCACTACGTGGAGATGCTGGTGAAAGTTGAGGTCCCTCTGGTGCATTCTGCCTTCAGGATGTCTGGCTTCACTCCCTCACAGGTAACATCTGTAACCCTGGAAATCCCGTCCTTTCTAGAGCCGGGGACTTCTAGATTAAACTACACATTTTTATATTTTGACTTTCTTAAATAGTTATGACAGCAACCTATTTCTAAAATATATTTTTCATAGGTATTGTCGCCATAGAGATGACTGTGGTTCAGAAAAGTCTGAAAGTTGGTGGTTCGATTCTGTCAAAGTGACCTTGATCCAGATACTAAACCCCAAAATCAATACACATCAACACTTGTTCATGCACTCAAAAAAAAAAACAAAAAACTTTTCCCTGCCTTAGAAGATATTTAACATACCAGATTTCTTTTAAACACCTGTTAAAATCAAACTAAAACAAACAAACAAAAAGCCCACTGAATATTTAAGGTTTTAATGTTCATGGTTTGTTCAAGCAAAACGTTACTGTGAAATGTAAAAAAAGTGTGTAAGAATCATACCAAAAAAAAAACTGAATACATTATTTAATACCACCAGTCAGGCTGATGATGTAAGGACATGAATTTATTGTCCTTGCATTTACTTTTAATCAGACTGTTAGTTGTAATCATATTATTTATTCCTTTTTCAGTTTGTGGAGTTACTTTTTTAACATCGTTAAATGTAAAGGTGAGTATGTGAGATTATACCAGATAAGATAGTCTTTGTATTGTATTTTATATTTTATTCTTTTTTTTTAGCTTTATATTACATATTAACAACCAGTGGAGGCCCCAAAGGACTCCTCTAAATTACACTTTTAATTATTTTAGAATGGAGGTTCTGCCAGTGACCTCCATTTTTATTTGAGTTTGAATAATTTAAAACACAATAAAAGAAAAAAAAATTGACTGTCTATTTTTTTTTTTTAATACTAGAATAGTGAAAAGTTTTCTCTTCATTTCTGCTTCGGTCTCACAATCAGTGATGCGCAGGAAGGTTTTTCACCTGTAACTCAAGTTTTGACCCTGTCTTTTTTTGTCTCACTTATTGAAATGGACAATCCAGAGTAGGAATTTACCACATCTGCTACAGCGATCTGACTTTGTTGTCTTCCAGGTGAAGTTATATGTTCAAATTCCGCTCATGTTTGTCTGTTTAAGGAGATAGTGAGCTCCTGTTTTTCAGCCAGAAGTGGAAATATTTGTTTGGAAAGTTTGTGCTTTGAAAATGTTACAAAGCAGCAGAGGCAAATGATTGTACAACTCTGTTCAAACATTAACTTGGGTGCTTGGGTGTTTGTTTGAATGCAGGTCTCAATCAAAATTCCTCTGCAGAACATTTAATCATTTGGAGCGGACTGTTTTGAAGATGGGTGTGTTTTTTGGAATGACTGTTGTGATGACTAGCTGTGTAATAAATATGGAACAGTATCAAGATGTAATTAAAAAAATATATTTCTTAATTTTAACTTAGGCAGTATGTAATAACTACATACATATTACATATACACAGAACATAATGCCAGCAAAGTCGCATGTTGCAAACATTTAAGATCTCGTTCTTCTGGTCTGAACATGCAGGTTGTTGTTTGTGTTAGCTGGCATCAGTGTGGACCTTCTCTTGTAACCTTTGGTTGGAGCGCCTTCCCATCCTCCAGAGGCTGCTGCACTTTTTCCCCCACTAGGAGTGAATACTTCAATCTTTTATTATTTGTATTTCATCCCTTCTCTTTGGGGGACATCCTGGATTGTCTTAAACTCAATAACATCTAGGTAGCTATTTGGTCTCCTTCCTATACACTCACCCATTGTTGCACTGTTAGCATTGCAGCCCCTAATTTTACAGTGACAGCAATCTTGTTTGCTAATTTTTCCAATACTGAGGTGAGTGTGTATATCCCTTGTCAGGATATCCAGGCATTACAAAATGTGTCCCAGTGAGGAAGATTAAAATGAAAGAATAGGACTTGATGCCAACTGTTGTGACCTTGTTGGCATCATGACTTGAAGCATGCCCTCTATGCGCTGCAGTATTATTGCCTGGGATAAGAAAAAAAAAAACCATACTGTCTGACTGTTTCAGATAAAAAGCTGCAAGAAGTAACTCATTACCAGTCAAAACATTTGACAACAATACTGTGAAAATACAGTTACGATGATTTTGTCTGCACTTCTGGTCAAAGGAACACAATGATCAAGAAAACTTGGTTACTTCTGGCCTTTAAGCGTAGTGGTAAAAATGTTTAATCAGCATTGAGTATTGGAGCATTAATCAGCTTTAGGCCCAATCGGTATTGGTGTGAGCACAACACCTGGGTGCACATGGAAATTTTTAATGAGGAAACTGCGTTCAGGGCTGTGAGAGCGGACACACTTCACAGCTTTGTAAGTACAGCCCTTGGAGCACTGAGGGTAAACACACTGCTTCAGGCGATAGGAAAGGATTTAATCAGCTTACTTTAGTGGGTGTACCTGCATTTCAAAAACCTGTTAAAACACACTATTTCGGGTGTAAAAGCAGTATTAAAAATAAAGCACATTTTCCAGAGAAGAAGACCTGCTCTTGAAAGAATGCTGGTGAGATTTATAAAATATTTTAGATGTTTGAAATACTTTTACAAGAACCTATTTATCTAAAGTATGAAAAGCTCTTACCAAAATGATTTCAAACTCACTGAACAATCGGTTCCCTGCAAATCGTGCTAGAATGGTTCAAGTCTGGTAAAGGGACGTTGAAGCTCAGAAAAGACATTAATCATTCCTGTGACTCCACTGCTGTGACCTGATCAGCTCAGATTATGAATACAGGAGACAATATACAGGAGAAAGAAAATTAAATAAAAATATGTGAGAATAAAGTCACACTCACCTCTGGTCTTTGATATTTTAAACCAACAGGAACCCTCAAAAGAAAATAAGAAAATGGAGCAGTTGGACCTTTTGAAAAATCTTGGAAGTATTTACAGTTACACACAAAATATTTAGTATACAAGCTTATTTTTCTGCATGATAGTAACAAACAACAGTGTGGCTTCAGCCCCTACCTGTTTTTATTGGGATGTACAAATGAAAATGTCTGTATTTTCATTAGAGTTTAGTTAAGGAGGAGTGATGATGATCTAATATCTTTATGGAGCCTAAGTGGTGCATAATTGTGTGGCTGAACAAACTTATTTTGTGTGCACAGTGCCTAATTATTATCCTTACAATAAGCTGAAACCAAGTGTGTAGTTTGTTGTCTGCTTAATGAACGGAAATATGAGGGTGGAGGCAATGTGTTGACGTTTGTATATTTTCATTGCCGTGTCTGTTAGACATGCAAGCAGAATGAAGAATGTAAATGTCTTGTCAATTTACCCACTGAAAGACGTCAAAGACTAACAAGAGCCTCTCATCTCCCCCTCTTCAGCTGTGGCCATTATAATCTTGATTATTGCATTGAAATACAATATTAAACGTCATCATACAGTGCGAGCTGTAATGATGTGCTTTCTTTTATGTTGGAGAAATGAACATTAAGAGCACAAAAGAAATTACCAGTTGAACCACATGCACTTCTTATCTGCTGTTGTTGTCTTGATATGAATTCCCTCGCTGTCTCCAGGAGAAAAACAGACTCATCTCTATAGCAGCTGCTGTACTTGATGTTCTTTTCACAGAGATCAGGTAGAAATCCCTTGCTGAGCCACCACATTAGAATCGCTGATTTTAACTCAGACATCAACTCAAGAAGTAAACATTAGCTGCGTCTTCATGTCTCTTTGTCCCATAATCCCACCTCAATATTCAAATTTAAGAGTGTTGAGAGGAAGTAAATTATGTTCTGCTCACAAAGTAAACATGTTTCCAGAAAGAGTTGTTCACAGAAGTTTATACAGCTGAGTCAGCAGATAAGGTGAATGCAGGAAGAGAGCCACTCACATATTCCAAACCTCAACCCCCCAAAGATGCATTCAGATAAAGAACACAGTTTGTAGTGATAGTTGATCCAAAAAAAAAAAAAAAAAAGTTATGATCTCTGTTCAATTTTATAAAAATCTGCAGTGGAAAATATTTACTTCACGGGGTCATAAAAGGGTTTACATCTTACATTTTTGTTTGTCCTCAAAACGCAGAGTGGAAAAACACTCCCAAGCAGCATGACCATGTATTTACATTAGCATTCAAAGCCTTCTTAATTAATTGATGTTTTTGCATAAAGTGTATGTACTAGGTCAACATTAATTAGGCTGAATTATATTTTATATTTGTGCTGACATAGTTTTAAAAGATCAAGGTGTTTTCTCCAAGGTAAAATTGGAGTGATTTAATATCTGGTATCATGTACCTTTTTGAAGTGAGGTGTGCTAAATATATTGCCTTAAATAGCATAGGATATATGTGGTATATTGTTTCTCAGTGGAATTTTAATCTTGGTAGTAATTAATGGCAGATGCACTTCATTTTAAGTGACACATACTTCCTTCTGTAAGTATTTCCCTCTTGATTGAAGAGATTTAATGGAGAAAATTATTTTGAAAAAGTACTTTCATAGCGTTACTCGTCATCACATTTAAGTCTCCTGTGTGCTGTTTTACTACAACAACAACATTGTGTTTGTTAAGTGCCTTTCTAATTTCTAGTCCAAGGACCATTCAAGGAGAAGAATCAAAAATTGATATAGGTACACTAGCAAAAGAAATGAAAGGTGACATATATTAAGGAAAATTCACTTTTTTAAGACTTTGGAAAGTTTAGTGTCTGTTATAACAGAAGATGAAAATGTGTTTTTTTTTTTTTTAATATTTAACCTAATGTGATGTATTTCTTTAATAGCATAGCACAGGCCAACAGCAGGTGTGGTGTTCTTGTAAATCGGATGGTGTTTGACTCCTGCCGGTATTGATGGCATGACTTGAATGTCTCATCAGCACACCTCCATGAATAAAGACTAAAACGAGCTGTAAACAATGAATATGATCATGTTTTTTTTCTTTTTTAATGCTTAGCTTCTCATCCTCAGAGTTCCTAGATAATAGTTTTGGTTAATGTTTTTGCTTTAGAGTCAGCGCCAGTCTCCCCCACTCAGCAGTTGCCCCACTTAGTGTGTTTTGGAGGGGGTACGGTAGGGCTGTTAGCTGCTGAGCAATTAAAATTGGAGAACTTTAGATTTTAGCTCCAGTTGTTATTTTCACAGTCTGCATCAGTCTCCCATACATTGACTTTTAATCCTCCCATCTGCCACACACATCCTTAGTGGCCTCTTCATTCTCAGTGTCTGACTCAAGTTCAAACATGTGCAGCTGAACTGCTGTGTTTTTGAAGCTGGAAGCCATGTTTCCCTCTGCAAGAGTCTTCAGAGGAATGGAGGGGGGCTGTGTTGTTTGTACACTCCATTGAGGAGAGGGGTGTGCAGAGAAGTGGCTTATTTGCATTTAAAGCGACAGTCACAGAAATGCTGGGGATCTAAAAAGGGCAGTTTATATAGGATGAAACAGAAGCTGTAAAAAGTGATCCTTAGGGTGTTTTGATCAATACATGTCACTGAGACCTCCATTTAGAATACCCAGAGTTTCATCACTGTAATGGAAAAAAGATATATTTCACTTTTAACTTATTTACCTGATTAAACTGATAGCACATGTCTTTGTTCACTACGAAGCTGTTGTTCTTTAAAGCCATTTTCAGACATGGTCCCTGAATCAAGCAAAAGTCATATAAAACACTTGCAGCAATGAATTATAAAAACTGTGATTGTATGGGTTATATTATACATATTATTATTATACATACACTCATCAGTGTTGTATATTATTGTACAACACTCAAGATGAAACTGATTTATGTTCAGTTTCTTTCCATCTTGAGATCTAACAACATAGTCATGGAAGTCACAGTAACATTTGTTTTTCTGTTTCTTTTTAAATTACAGATGTGCCTCCATTGGCTAACTCAGTGTTTCTGGAACTACCTGGACTGGACAGAAATCTGCCACTACATTTCTACCTGTGTGGTGATGGGTCCTGACTACCAGGTTTACTTATGCGTGGCGATATTCAAACACCTCCAGCCAAAGATCCTGCAGCGCACTCAGTCCCAGGAGCTGCAGATCTTCCTAAAGGTCAGATGAATAATCTTATTTTTTGCTAAGTGAGCACAGACCAATTAGCCAAAACATTACTACTGCCTAATAGTTCATTGGTCATCCTTTTGCCCCCAAAAGAATTCTGACCAGTCAATATCTGGACAAAAAACATCTGAGGGTGTCCTGAACCAACTGGATGTTAGCAACAGATCATTTGGGGCATTTAGAGGTGTCTGTGGATTGGGATTGCTTCCCACATATTTAATCAGGTCTCATCAGATTGGTCTCTAGGGAGTTTGGAGACCAATTCAGACTCTTTGTTATGTTCTTTGGCTACTTCCTAAAATAATTGTTGAGGTCTCCACTGTTTACCTGCTGCTGGTGGAGTCAGCTCCTGTCAGGGAGTGATGCTGCCATGAGGGTTTTAATTGGTCTGCAAATATTTTTAAGTAGGTGGCAAGTGCCAAAATAACATTCACAGGAATGTGAGGACGCAGGTTTTCCCAGCAAAATAGTGCATTATAACAAGATAAGTGTTTACTCATGTTACTCATCAGTGGTACATACAAACACACGAGTGGACAAATTTGTTCTTACTCTTTCATGAAAGAAAAGAAAAACCCACTATGGTCACTGAGACAGGTTTAAAATGAAAACAGTAATATTTTATAGAAGATGTACTTATGAAAATCAAACATTGCTTTTGAATTGTGGTTCAATAGAAAAATAACACTAATAGAAAATATATATGTACCCCAAGAAAAGATTGAAAATAATAAACTAAAAAGACAGTTAATGCAAATTGTTACCAAAGAGTCCAGAACAACTCCCAAAGACATTCAAAATGAACTCAAAGATCAAGGTCCATCAGTCTGATCACACCATCTGTCACTGTTTGAGCTAAAATAGATTTAATGGAAGATGACCAAGGAGAACGCCGCTGCTGAAATCAAATGATAAAAACAAAAAAAACACACTGAATTTTCTCAAAAGGCATATTGAGAAGCCACAAAGCTTCTGGAAGAATGTCATTTGGACAAAGAAAATAAAACTGAAGCTTTTTGACAAAATCGTGTCAGCTCTATGTTCACAGACTCAAAAATGAAACGTCAAGATAAAAAGAAGACTGTAGCTACTATGAAACATGAAGAAGGCTCAGGTATGCCCAGGAGCTGCTTTGCAGCATCTGGCAGGGAATGAGTTGAATCTTCAGCTACAATGAAATCTAAAGCGTAAAGCAAACTGTGTGCCAAAAAGCTTGGTCCTTCAACGAGATAATGAACTAAAACACACAACTAAAACACCCCAGAATTGGTAAGACCAAAACATTGGACAATTTTTTGGTGTTGTTCTGTCTTTCCTGATCTAAGTTGTACTGATCATAAAGAGATGAAACATGCTGAAAACACACCTTTCAAACCTGAGACAGTTGGAGCAGTTTGTACATGAGGAGTGGATCAAAATACCTGTCTTCAGGTGCACAATTGACCCACAATTGGAATGAAATGTCTTAGTTTCATTAGTTAGTGTTCACTAAATTATTTCATAATACTTTTGTCATCCATCCATCCATCCATCCATCTTCCTCCGCTTATCCGTGGTCGGGTCGCGGGGGCAGTAGCCTGAGCAGGGGG
>JAOWBL010004408.1:0-11167 GCA_028564865.1 Zenarchopterus dispar | reverse complement strand
ATATATATATGCATGTATGTACACAAAAATGGAAAAATAAGTGCCGTAAAATGGATGGAAGTGAAATGAGAGCAATTCAACTACTCTCGGTTCTCAGAGATGTTTCTCCTCCCATCCACATGACTTCTTCAGTTCTGAATGATTTTATAGACTGTTTCAGGCTTATAAGTTGTGGATGCCCATTCATCCTTGTGAGTCGTTCAGGTTTAATGAACAATTGACCCACCCCTCGCTCTCTCTTGGTTGTTAGGATCTTGTAACTGGATAGTTTGATTTGTTTACTGCATTTACCAAGAATTCAATCAGAAAATTCACTCAATAATTTAGAACTAAATTGTCCTTAAACCCTCTTTCCTCCCCGCAAAATAACTAGATAGATAGGTCTCTCCAGTGGTATTTTGAGAGCTTAAATTGGGTAAACAGGATTGTGGTGTCACTCAGTTTGTTGTTTGCCGGCAAATATGGACTTTGTGTTCAAAGATTGTGCCTTTTGCTTTTTATAGCAACAAAGGTTTTTGTAGAATGTACAACATATGATTTTTTTTTTTTTTTTAAATATCATAATACTAATGCTTTTCTAAACTTTGCAAAGCCATGGCCAATTCACAGGTACCCTTGTTGATACCTGTGGCTTTGTGCTAGAGCCAGGCCAGGTCATAATTCAAACCAAAGTTATTCGAAGAAATTTGCAATGTCTGATGGGGAATTAGAACAAAGCCAGGGCTCTTTTTGTTTGAGGCCATGTGGTTAGGCTCTGAGGCTTAAAATTGGCATTAAGTGGGAGACAGAATGGCATGGAATGGGTTTGGACAGGGGGGACATTTAAAGGCAATAAGAGTTCAATGCTTCAGACTTCATTCAGTGACCATGACACAATGTGCCCCCTGAGGTGTGAGCAGACGCTATGGAATAATACTAGACTAGAGAGGAGCAGCAGAACAACAGGGGTTAACTCAGATGATACAAAATGGCTGACTGGAGAGAGGCTCTCCCATGAAATGACATTTGTCAGAGAGACACTGGCTCTCTGTGTGGGGGGTCAAAATGTGTGATGTGACAAAAAAGAAAAGAGAGAGAGACAGAGAGAAAGATTCTACATTTGCCACTGACCAGACCATTGGCTTATACCATGTGACAGGAAGGTGCCTGCAGTTTTTGGTTAATACCTTCTTCATTGTTCAAAACAGACATTTGAACACAGTTCCAACACTACATGCATTCATTTGTATATATAGTGTTTGAAAGAAGTGAAGGAATTGTAACTTCAGTTATTGTTTCTATAAGTTATAACAAAAAATATTAATGGTTCGCGTTATCATAAATTTGGCACAAAGTTGTTCAAATAAATAAATCACACTAGCATGGGAGAAAATATATGCAGCAAGATACCTGAAGCCACAAGCAATAGACCATCAAAAATCATAACTCTCATTGACACTAAAAATAAAGACTCATTCAATCACAACTCTGCTGTTTGAGCTGTGCTACCTCATTCAGGCAAAGAAGCATCTGAGCTTTTTTGCCAATGATGACATTTTGCCATGAACCTGGATCCGACAGAGAAATACTGCTCATCCTTGAGGGGTTTGTGAGACCTGAGTTTCCCTGTGGAGTCATATGCTGCCTACTGAGTTTCCCATGACCATTCATTTTGTAATGGATTTGAAACATGATGGCTCATAAAGGGGAAGGCACAATACACATAATACACCGAGGAAGGATAGTACAGTGCTTTAAGCTTACACTCAAAAGTTGGGGGAGGGGGGTGCTTTAAAAACATAGTTTTGAATATATGAATATGAAAGGTAACAAAGGAAATGTGTAAGAGTTTCTTTTAAAGAAATGCAATTTTGTTTTTGTCCTTAAAACTCATGTCATCTATTTCTCTGTGCCATCCAGGTGCTGTTATTTTATTTTGGTTTATTGCCTCAAGACAAATTGAGGAGCATACCTGAAAGTGACAGATATACAGGCTGATCTCCCAAGTTCTTAACTCAAGGTAAGGTTTTCATATATTTGAGCTTTCAGTATGCTTGGTATTTTTAATTGTGGATCAGCAAGAATATATCAGTTCATGCCCATGCCATGCTTATTTCACATTTACACTTTTAACAGCAAGTCATTACACAGAGATTTAATATAAATACACTTTAGCATGTTCATTGGTTTCCAAATGTTAACATAAAACAAATAGCAAATACATGTTTCCAATGAAGAGATGCTTTCACTCATCCATACATGACCCATCCCCAGCTAAGTAGCCTATAAAATTGCTTCTTGCAAAGCCAGCCTGCTTTATATTTATGTCCCCTCCATGAATTTCATTTCATGTGCTAATAATAGTAAATGTCAGTCATGTTAGTGTTCCAATACAGAGTGAAAATGTGATCCACATTGCTGGAAATAATTCAGGGGGAGAACTGGACTGCGATAGGGCTGTCCTTTGTAACTGACTCTGTTCATAATTTTACCGTCTACATTTCCTTGAGAAATTGGGTTCATAAGGGTCATAACCATAATTACCTATGGCCACAAACTACGGGTAGTGACCAAAGAAAAGCAGCAGAACTGGTTTTGCAATCTGGTTAGGATACCTATTAAGTGCTTTCCTGGGGAGGTGTTTCAGATGTGCAAAAACGGAGGAAGCCTTGGGGCAGACCCAGGACATGCTGCAGGGATAATGTCTTAGTCTTCTGGGGAATGCCTTAGTATTCCACCAGAGAAGCTGGATAAAGTAGTTGCTGGGAAAAGGTGCATCTGAGCTTCTTTGCTTTTGCTCTGCTATGGCTAACCTGAAGATAGAAAAGCATAGATAAATGAATGGATGAACAGGTGGATAAATAACAGCTATTTCACCTCAATATAATGATAGGTATGTTAAGTAGAAGCCTGAAAATATGTGAATAGGAAAATTGTGAAAAAAAACTTCACACTGACATGATATTCACCCTCTGCCCAACAAATGCTAACACGACAGACCCAACCCTAATTGAATGAAATATGTTATTGACATATTGTTTGAATACTTTAATGATTTTGTTGTGTTCACATTGCACATTAAAAGCTAATTAAACACTCTTACTTTGTAAATCAACTTTAGAATTATAATTCTAAAGTATTATATAATTATATATAATAATAGTGATTTTAAAAAAATTAAAAATACTGAAGGTGTGGGAAAAAGAGCAGGCAGCTTTTAAGCAAATGATTTGTTAGAAAATACTTCATTATACTGTTTAAGCTTTGGCTTTTTTAAGCCAAACATAAAAATTGTTCTTTATTTTACTTTTATTATTAGTACTGTATCCTAAGTGTTTAATTATATAGTTTTACATTAGTTTTCATTATTTTCCCTTTATTTTTCATAACAAGGATTTTTCTTTTTTAATTTTGAACTTACAAAGTCCTCTAACAGAAAACAAATGTATTGTAAAAGAAGTGACTGACAGATTAGATCAGTTCATTGGCATTGTCCATGTACCGAAACACTCAGGCAGCCACTCTTAGCTGACTCAGCAGTCACAGCATAAGATGCTTAATTCTTTGAGACCAAACTGCAAAAGAATTTTGTATCTGCAAAGTCACCACTGGCTGATATTGCACTAGAGCCAAGTCACTGAATAACAATATATTATTAATATATAACTCTTATTAATTTAATTGCTAGAATAGTTATTCAATGGCACTGCACTGACCTGTAGTCAGAATAACTGAGGAGGGTTGGAATTGTAACATTAAAAGAAAAAAATCAACATAAGCAAGTTAATTAGTAGTTCCTAATATATTTAGGGTGACTATTTTACTCCCCTTTTATCTCTCCCATGACTTTAGTCCTCTCACCTACAGCATCCATCACAATTATGTACAAATTGTAAATTATGCAAATTATGTGTTGATATCACGTTAGTGACTTCCAGCAACATTTAGGGCAGCCATTAGCTGCTTTCCTTGCTGAATAGTTGGCAGCACTGTTACCATGTAAACATATTAGTCCACAAAGCTGTTTCACCAGATAATTCATTCCACATTCCATCTGATCCATAAGAGAATATCCATATAACTGAAAGTCAGCTCTAGGTTTTCCTATTTATTTACAACAATTCACCACATGCAAGCATAAATATAGGTTGTTTAGAACCCAGTTCATTAACTGTCTCTGACGTAAAGTTTACAACCAAAATGAACCATCAGTGCAGTCTGGTTAAAATGGGAGGAGGTAATGCGAGCTTAATTGAATCTCACGATGTCCAGCTAAGAACATATTCTCTATTGCAAGTTCTGAAAGTTACCCCCATGTCACTTTAATTGATGTTACAGTAATCTAAAAAATGAAAAATTAGTTGAAGCTTTGCCTTGTTTACTTTATATTGCAACAACATAGATTTGAAGATTTTTTTCGCTAACTTCATTCACTAGGTTTGTGCGAACAAATAAGGAATTTGATTATTTAATTGAAATTTAACAATGACATAAAATGATCATATATTTGTTTTCCACAGATAAGTTTTTAATGCTGAATGAGGCCAAGCCTGTTCCATAAAAATAGGTGTCCAAAAACCTGTGAAAATGCACCAGAGAGCAGAACATTACATGCACGTCATTTAAAATTTTTAAATTTTATTCGAATGTAATTAAGAAGACAAACTGAGTTGAGTTTATTTTGACTGAAGCAAACTGCAAGTAAAAGTACACACTTTAGATATTAGATAATTCAGTCACTTTTCAGCAGTGCATAGTTACCACTGTTGTTTTATTGTGCTACATTAACCATGGAGACCGCATGTCCTCCTAATAACACAGCCAAACTGTCAGCACTGTGAGCATATGAGCAAAAGAGGAAGAATGTCAATTTAACTATGACAGCAATGCTTGGCCAAAGTAATGCGTTGTTAACACTCAGATGTAACATGTTTTCATGTACACCAATTGCAGTCTGCTTTAGCTTTATATAATTGCAAAATTCAAATATACATTTCCAAATTTATTTTCAAATAAATTGCCATTTCATTTAAAATTATCAACTTGCACCAGTAAAACAAGCAAAATGATTCTGCTTTAATTTTAACCAGCACCAGTATGAAGCTATGTAACTATCTTGCTATGGAATCACATTTTCAGCAATGTAAATATGAACTTAAACCAAATCCACATGTATGATATAAATACAGACAAAGAGATAAAATTTGTATAATTAGTGAGCATTGCATTTCAAAAAGGTATTACCAAAGGTGAAAGGGGAAAATTAGAGACATGGAAAAAAAGGAAATATAAAAGTAAAGTGTACACAAGCAGAAAAAATATTAAGTAGATAAAAAAAGTGGTAATTTTTCTTTTGAGGAGTCAGGGTATTACTGACTCCTCACTGTAGTAGCAGAGGTACTCCACAGCTGCTAGGGGTCTCTGTTGATTGGGATTTCTACGAATACAACCAATTTGAACCATTGGACCAGAAATATTTTGCTGCTAGTACACTTGACAAAAATGGAGATTACAACAAAAAACAATAGATGGACTGATGAGTTGGTTCAGGTCCTGTTGACAGATTATGCCAATGCAGAGATCCAACAGGGGGGTTTCTTCTAATCTTGATCGGTACCATTGTGGTGTATATTTAAAAGCAAACAAAAATGCAAGTAGCATACCTTGTTTACATGCTTCTTCATCTTTCTTCTTTTGCTGCATTTTTCTTTTTCATTTCCTCTAATGCTGCAGGCTGTTTGCAGACAGCATAAAATGTGCATTAATGCCATTACATAGTCAGGAGCAGTGTTATATATTTAATTAATGGTTCTTGTGGAGCACAACAGTGAAATGCAGACACATTGGCTGAAGGGGCCGAGGAGAGGGTCAGCCCAGTTAGAAGTTCCTGTCTGGCGGGTTTGACCTAAATCCTAAATCCAAAATATCTGCTAATGGAACCGACCTATGAATTCACTTATAACACTACCAGCCAAACGGTACCATGTAGTCAGTATGTTTAAACTGAGATAACTCTTGCTATCTCTGGATTTTAAATTTAATTGATATTATTCATTAAAAAACACAAATCCCTATTGAGTAGAATGGAGGAATATAGCAAGTAAAAGATTAATATATTTTTAAATCAGATTTTTGAAGGTAAGCAAGAGCAAGAGTATGGTGTTGTGGATTATTACAATTTGACATAAGTGTGGCATCACATTTTGTACTTTTTTAATGTAATCTTACCTGTTAGATTTTTAACCATGCAAATGCTGATACATATGTCATTGCTTGTCACAGGATTACATTTCCATATGTATCCCAGATAACCATGAGTGCACATGGTATATTGTAGCTCTCAGTACATACAATAGAGTACATATTGTATGTGTGTCTGAGTACCCCCTCTGGTGCTTATTTACTATATCTATGACAGAGCGTACAACTGCATCTCAAAACAATCTAGGCCAAACCACTGAAGATTTTATTATATCACAGAAGGGTGAAGGACTTCATGTGTTTTCTATTTTAACCCAGGATTCTTTTTTTGTCTTCCTATTCTTTCCTTTACAAAAATTATCAAGTACAACCTATGTAAACAGCAGTGAATATGTGTCCATCAAGTGAGTTTGAAGGCTTCCCTACTCAATTGTATTTGTTTATTTTTAATTTGGCTTTAATTTTATAGGGATGAATGAAATGATATATGCATTGTCCTTTAGTCTATATTAAAAAAAAGTTAGAATTGTTCAAAATTAGATGTCTTGCTTCATTTATTTGATTTACCAATTAACTTTAAAAGTCATTCCTCTATAAATGGTTTGTTGAGGTACGTGGTTGATGAGAATGGTGCAAGTATGCATAGGGAAAAAGGTGAGGAAACCTCCTTTGAGCCTTGAAACTCAGGTGATTTTAATATGGGGAGTGCTACTCCCTAACTGCAATAAAAACATTTAGGGAGTAGCACTAACAATTAACGCTTTTTATTTACATAAAATTGAAGTCCCCAAAACTACCTTTAGAGACATCTCCTTGGTGTATCATGTTTTACAATAAAAAGGAACAAATGACCAGAGCCATTAATAGTCACTGAGTCCAGTTTTCTTTGGATAGAGTTTTGACTCCATGTAGGTTTGGAACAACTTTGGAATTAAAGTATTTAAGGTCATGATTATATAAAATATAACTAGTCTGACAGCATATGTACAATGTAATCTGGTAATAGGGATTGTACCAGGGTGAAAGTGTAAATAGTGTCATCAGCAGTAAGGCTTTTTTTAAAAATAAGTTAGAATTTAAAGAATTTAAAGGTTTTTTCCTTTTTTTTAAAGGGGGTGGTGGGGGTGGTGGGGGGTGGGGGGGTTATTGCTTAGGATTTATGCGGGCAGAGATCAGAGAGGGAGTTCAACATCCTGAAAGCCTGATGAATAAAACTGTCTCTCAGTCTGCTAGTTCTCACCTGGAGGCTCCTCATTCTCCTTCCCGAGGGCAGAAGCTGAAAAAGCAGTGGCTGGGATGGGTGGAATCACCCGTAATATTAAGTGCTTTGCGACCCAGGTGTTTGTTGTTGATGTTCTGGAGGGGGGGGCTGGTGATCTTTTCAGCTGCTCTCAGGAGCAGCTGAGAAGATCTGGGTCTTTCAGCAGGATGTGGTGCAGCTGCCATACCACACAGTGATGCAGCTGGTCAAGATCCTCTCGATGGTTCAGTGGTAGAAGAAGGACATGATGGGGACTGGTGCTCTGCCTCTTCTTAGTCTGCGGAAGAAGTGGAGGTCCTGCTGGGCTTTGCTGGTCAGTGATGCAGTGTTGCTGTTCCAGGAGAGGTCCTCAGTGAGATGCACAGCCAGAAACTTGGTGCTGCTCACTCTCTCTACAGCAGCATCGTTGATGGTTAGTGTAGGGCGCTGGGTGGAGGCTCTCTGGAAGTCAACAACAATCCCTTTGGTCCTCTCCACATTGAGAGAGAGATTGTTGTCTTTTCACCACACAGCCAGTTGGTTGCTGTTGTGTGTTGGTGTGCAGTCATGGGTAACCAGGGTGAAGAGTAGGGGACTGAGAATGCACCTTTGGGGGCCCAGGTGTTCAGAATGAATTAGTCAGGCATGGTTTCTGGTTCACCTGTGCTGTGATGGTCCTTGTGTCCGTGACATCATCAATGCATTTACTTATATAGCAAATAACTGTGTCTGAATATTTCTGGATGTTGATCTGGTGGATGTACATAGCTGCCTGCTAAAACATGTCCCAGTCTTTGGTGTTAAAAAAGTCCTGAAGAGCTGAGGAGGAACCCTCCGGCCACACCCGTACCTGCTTCTTAACCAGTCTGGTGACTCTGACCTTCGGCCTGTGTGCTGGCAGCACAGTGATGTGGTCTGAAGCACCAAGATGGGAGAGGCGGGAGGCCTTGTATGCTCCTTTCAGTGTTGTATTGACCAAGTCCTGTGTGTTGTTTTCCTGTGTTGGAAAGTCAGTGTGTTGATGTAACTGAGGAAACACTGTTTTGAGGTTTGCATGGCTGAAATCACCAGCCACGATGAGAAGTCCCTCCGGATGGGCTGTCTGTTGATCACTGATGGCACTGTACAGTTCACTCAGTGCCTTGTCTCTGTCATTGTTGTTGCAGGTGGAAGGGATATAGACTGCAACTAGCAAGATGGTGGGAGATGGTAAATAGAAAGACCAGCACTGGAGGATTATAAACTCCACTAAGGGTGAACAGTGTTTGAAAACCACCACAACGTCCTGACACCAAGCATCCCTGACATAAACACAGACCCCTCCACCATGGGTCTTACCTCCATCAATGGGCGCTCGGTCGGCTCGGTAGCATGTTAGTAGCAAGATGAATGGTGGGGTGTGGTACGTTTTTGTTGAACCATGTTTCTGTGAACACAAAAACACAGCATTCTCTTACCGTCTGCTGGGTACATTCCAGGAGGTTTATATATTCCAGTTTGTTGTCCAAGGTAGTCCAAATTGGACTATACTGGACTACACAGGACTACTATATATACCACTATATATGTTATCCAAGGACAACAAACTGAACCCTTGTCCAGATCCCTTGAACCCTTGTCTCCACTCTTTCCTCGCTTCTGCCTCCTCGTAGGAAGAGTGTCGAGGAAGCAGGTGGAGGGTTTGCACATACAGCCCCTTGGCTGTATGCGCGCCTTGGGATGGGCAAACACAACAAAACTCTAAAATCACTTTGGCACACCTACGAAGACAAACGTATATTATCAGGGCAGAGAGAGGCTGCTGTATCTGGACATGCTGCCATCAAGTGTCAAATTGTTGTTTTCCATCAGAAAACAAAAAATTAAACAAGTCATTTGGAAAGATCCCAATCATGAATACATCTTGATTAAAATTGTTTTCATTTTGAAAAGCTGTATTTCTACATTTCTGCATTTTACATTTATTTCAGGAATATCAAGACTATTTAATCTAGACACTTTTTCATCTTTTCATTCTCATCTTCTGGGTTTTGTCTGTTAGCATGGCATTCCATTTGCCCACCAGTAACCATGGCAAATGACGAGTTCAAAGAGCATAAGCAGTGCAATTATAGATCTGTCTGTCTCTCTTGTTCATGTCCACAAGCAGGGGTAGCAACACGACCTTTTGACATTTTGCTACGTCTCAATTTAGCAAAGCATGAAGAAAGAAGCTGAAAAAAGGGGGAAAAAAACAATTATAAGATAATTATCTGCTAAACAAAACCCAGAAATTTTGTATGGTATATATCACTATATTGAGGCAGAATAAGAAGACACCTGCAGTGTAAATGTCAACCCCTGCTCTGACCCTTTGCTTCTTTCCTGTAGTTCAGTTTCCCCCAGCCTCACAGCACAACACATTTTTTTAACAGTTAAGGCTGCAAAGTCTTTAGATGTAAAATTTGACTGATTAATTGATTAATTTTTCATTCTTTTGCTTAGAATTGCTGGAGAAGAACTCCTTTGACAACATATACATTTTCATAATAGAATTTTTTAAACCAATTTCCCTCTTTGAAGAACATTTAAAATGCTATTATATCTATTCATATGAACTTATATTCAGTGAGCCTAGAGTGACCAGTTTGACCTAGTTTACTCATACCACGCAAGAGCATGGGAATAATTTTCTCTCCAGTTTGGACTACAATATGCTCCTAAGAAAATGCATTTAAATACATTTTTTTAAAAAGGCTGAAATCACAAGATGGTCAAACACCAGGGATGGCCACTGTGAGCTTCTAGATGCCACTGTGAGGTCACCTCCGCAAAACGGTGCGTGAGACAATCATTACAGCTTCTAGCAGCTAGAAAAGCTACAAACTTTTTTCGCCCTTTCGCTAAATTCTTGCCTTCCTCTTTCTCCTTTTCTTGCTCGTTTTCTCTTTTTTAAATTTTTTTTCTCATCTGCAATTTTCATTATTTTTCCTTTGGACTCTATCCTAAAACTGGATTCCGATGCTGACTTGCACAATTTGGAGGATTTCATTGATAAGATTTATGACAGACTTTGCAATATGGCTCCCCGAGCAAAACTAAAAAACCCCGCACACCGGATTCACTTGTTGATTCCGACACTTCATCATCTTTTCTACCGGGAACTTCAACACTATCGCAGTCTTGTTCTCAGGTTAATGACACACTTCTCACCATAGATCAAAAACTCAGCTCACTAGACACCAGAGTGACCCTCATTGAAATCGTGCACAGAGAATTTCAACAAATTTACCACAGTCTGGAATTCAGCCAACAACAGATAAACATACTTTTCATGGAAAATAAATCTCTCAAACTCTCCGTTAACAATTCTTGATTTACAGTCCCACAGTATGAGAGACAACCTGTTTTTTTTCCAGCATCAATGAACTCCTTCAAAATACCCCGAAAAAACAATTAAAGGCTTCATGACATACCTCCTCAAACTCCCCGCCAAAACCGTTGACAGCATCACCTTTCACCGTGTTCATCGTTTAGGACCTCACAGACCCAACACCACCTGACCTAGACCGATCATCAGTAAATTTGAACATTTTAAACAGAAGCAACTGATTCAATGGCAAGGAAGACAAGTGAAAGGAACCAACTTCGGACTCAATGACCAGTTCCCACAGGAGATAATCCGCAGACATAAGATGCTTTTTCCCATTTGTAAACAAATAATCCAGGAAGGTAAAAGAGCTGGAATTTCAGTAGATAAGCTATACG
>JAOWBL010004407.1:0-11168 GCA_028564865.1 Zenarchopterus dispar | reverse complement strand
AGATAGATAGATAGATAGATAGATAGATAGATAGATAGATAGATAGATAGATAGATAGATAGATAGATAGATATATGGACAGACGGACTATAGTCACATCAGTGTATTTTAACTATGCATTTCCAATAGCTCATTAGCTAACTTTTTTTTTATTTGTGACTGATTAATTTTTCTTCAGTTTAGACTACAACAATCTAATTTTTCTTTGAGGATTAATGTAGTATTATTCATTTGAGTTCATTTGAAGAGCTCCTTGGTCTTTATTTGTTGACAGTGTTTCACGTTGAACGCTGTTCCAGACTCTGGGGTCTTTCACAACAGATGCAGATAAACTGAGATCACATGACAGCTTGTTCACAAGTGGACCCAAGTGAACCAATTATGTGACTTCTAATACTTCAAAACAACATATGCACATATAAATACCTATGAATCTTATGTTTTTGTTGAAAATTAACAATTTCTCTTTTTTTGTTTTGTTTTGTGAATATTCGCTGATAAACACCCATGGCAAAGCAATAAAATAGGAAACATGTAAGGGGTAAATACATTTGTAAGGAGTAAAGAAAAAATTACCATATTTATTAAATGACTAAATGTCTCCCGCCAGTTTAGACTTTACTCAGCTCGTATTGCTCTAGGAATAATGGTTAAATCTTTGTTTGCTTGACCTTTCGTGGGAATTTTTGGATCAATCGTGTGACAAGAAAACTGAGGAGGAGTTCAAAATTGAGCCACAAAAGCTTGAGTATATATATCTAATCCTGACGGCCCACCTTTGAAGATGAAGTTAGAAATTGTGTAGAAAAAGACAAATAAGTTTATGTAAGGAAGTTAATTACCGTAGTAATTCCCAAAGAAAAGATCAGAAGGCTAAAGAAGAAGACTGCTGACTTTGGGAATTCTCGACCAAAAATGAAGAAATAACCTTCAGTTTCCTTTCCATATCTGACATAAATGATGCAGCTTTGCAGACTTTTTTTTTTTTTTTTTTTTTTTTACTGTCTTCAGCTTAAACTTGACTGTTATTACAGTTAAAACCCATATCGGCCAGCATAGGAGAATTATTGATCTAAAATGTTGAGGTTTGACCACAAATACACAGTAAGTAGTCTGACAAGATGAATTGGTCGTATTTCATAAATATCAAATGAGTCATGCTGTTTGAGAAGTCAGCAGACACAAACATGCAGACTATGTGTTAAGTGTTGGTTAAAACATGCAGACAATTCTGAAAAATGCATATAACGTGAAAATAGTGAGCTTTACAGATAGCAAATATATACTTGTTTGATTGTTTGTATTTGACTGGTTGAGGATGATGCAGTTTTGCTCTAAGCTTTTGTAAGTTTGTTTCCTGTTTCTGGGAGAATATTTCTGGTTTACTCTCCAGAGGAGCTGAATCCAAAAGTCAACCATACTCCTCCCTTTCCACAACCCTCTTGTGTTTTCAACCTTTGTCCTCTGCAAACCCAAGAGAGATGAAGCAAAAATCATAGCAGAAGAAATATTCACAAGATTAGTCCTGACATTTAAAAAAAAAAAAAAAAAAGCCAGTCTTTTTGCAAATTGTTGTGTTCAGGAATAAGGATATACATAACCATTTTTTACGAAAATAAAGATTTTAAATATAATGAATACTTTATTTAACGCATTTGAAGAGTGCATGTTGTAAAATAAAACAAAGAAATGAAAAACAAAACTGTGAGTATGAACATTTTTTAGAAGGTTCTGATATAAGTCAACCCCGTCAACACTCCCGGTTTACAGAATACTGTGACATGACTGGCCCAGAGTAGAGTTAAATAGTTTTCCTACCTATATCATTATTTTCTTCCCAGCTCCCCATGATGCTGTATTTGGTGCACTTGGAAGTGGGTAGTGCAAACTGATTCTTCTGCAAACTGATTTCAGAGATGAAGCCTACTGCCTTAAATAGAGCTGCAAAGACATAGTTGATAAGGGAATTTTTATACTGTATCTCTGTCGTGTTTTGACTAAAACATGTCACTGACATTTAATTAAGACCTCAGAACACTGCTAACTTTTGATTAAAGATAACTGATAGTTATATAATTGAAAGATAAATCATTGTTTAGTAAAGCTTAAAAGTGAAAGCACATCATTGTTCCCACAGGTGTGTTCAGTAATTATGTACAAAGATCACTAGGTCTTACATGAAGCACTGTCATTATTATTTGCTGAGAATCTGCAGCCTAAAAGGAAATGATATTTAACTTGTCACATCCTGTTCATGCAGGAAAATCCACAGAGATATCCCACAACACTCATGGGAATACCATCGAGTTTAACATCCTCTCTCCAACTACAGTTTGAACAATTAAAACTGAGTCTGTGAGTTTGCGTTTGATTACGCACACGTGTGTGCTCAGATAAACCTGCAAACATCCTGGTTTCATGCTGAAGTTAAACCTCTTATCAAACTTCTGTCACAAAAGCCTATAAAAGTGATGGGATGTAATAAAGGTAATGAATGAAACACCACGGGGGAGTCGGGACATATGTTCAAGCCTGCGTGTGTGTGTGTGATACTGCTGTGTGGTTGTGTCAGAGCAGTGATGGTTTCGGTCAGGGAGACGATTTTGCGATAGATTTCAATATTTTTTTAGGATCATGTAAAGCTTTTTTTTAAAAAAAACTTTAACCAAGTATAATTGTTGTTTTAGAAAAAGCAGAAGTCTGATGACCAGTTTGTGAAATATTACACAATAGATTTAAATTAAAATTTACATATCTGTATAGATAGCTGCACTCCAATGTGCAATTATTAAAATAAGTCTTCAACTGAATGTGATCTGAGTGTGATTGAATATAAAGCATCTGTGCATGTTTTCTGATGACAAATGAATGGTTTGGTGAGCTGCATCAACTATGAGCATCTCTTTTATTCTGAAAGAGCAGCTTTGGCAGATTTTCTTTGACTGAATCGCTCATTTTATCTTCCTTTTATCTCTATTGTGTTTAAAAGGTTAAGAGTGCTGTTTATGAAAGACTGATGTAACCATCTCAAAGTCTGCTGTTGGATAGTGGAGTGTCATTGTGAAGCCTCAAGTTTGATCATTTTGCTCTTTGTCAAGAGAGCTGCCACTTGAGGATGTACTTGAAAACTGAACCAAATAATGTTTTTCTCTAAAACTTGATTAATGACTTAACTGTTGAGGGTTTTTTTTTTCCCAAAAAATGAACAGAAGGAGTGAAGTTAGGTAATGGTGTCATGCTGATTTGTAAAAAATTCATCAGCTTTATATTTTATGACCAGTATTGTGCTTTTTAAAAGGACAGTCAGAGATTTCATGAACCCAGAACCTGAAGGCTTACTGTGTTCCTACACTTTGATGCACTCCTCCACACTGCTGCATAACAACCACCAGCAGTGTAATAATGTGATCAAACCTGACCAAGAAAAGTCTGCCATTGTTCTTGCAAGAGATTCAACTTTCATCCCAGAAACTCCAGTAATCCAACAGGATAAAATCAATCTGTCAAAATCTTTGTACTGTGTTCTCTTCTCTCTACACATACTTCATCCTTTGATGGGGAAAGACGTGACAACGTTTATGTGTGTTTCCTGTGTTTCTGGGATAGATTCAAGAATTTCTGCGAGGCTAAAACATGTCTCTGCTCAGGTAGTCAGAGCACCGCTGATGACGCTGTTTGACTGTCTCCATGTCCTCATCAAGTCTGGGTCATCTCTTCTCATTCATCTCCACCTGTACAGCTAACCACCTCAGGATCTTTTATTCTTCTTGGGTTTTTTTTTTCTTGTTTTATCGATGGTTAACTTCCGGAGGTGATATGGAGTAGTAGTTTACTAAGTCACTGGATCCGACCAGCTTTGGAGTTATATTGCAGCTTTTTCATATAGTAACAGGAAAAGAGCTGCAGTTAGTTTTCTCACAGTAACTTGACACAGATACTGGTAGTTTGTTGTAAGTAACATAAGGTAGTTTGCTAAAACCAATGGATAAGACCTGTCAAAAATTGCTTGGGTATAAGTTGTGACTTTTTTATTTTCCCTACTATTGAGCTTCATTCCTCTGTTATTTTATTTAAATTGAAGTCTTCAGTAAAGGCTTAGTGTGTTTGTTGTCTGGGTGTGTGGGTGGAAAGTTTGTTTATGGCATGCTATTCAGCTGGTATTGCACAAAGCCTTTTACACACACAGACACACATGCACACACCCAGAAACGCTGAGCATCTGGATACAAAATTAGTAATATGCTCCCTACCCATGTGTTCTGACAGCCTAACACCTGTTAGGGTGACACTTGTACATGTACACACACTCCATCACCAGAGGGACCATCTGGAGTTTGTGGAGCCCTTCGAAGGGCAGCCTGTGTGGGACCCGCAGCAGGAGGGGAGCCCCCGGTCCTGTAAAGGCTCTGGAGATGGCGTCATATTTTCCAGACAGCTGGAGCAGGAACAGCGAGCCTGAATACTAACAAGCAGAAAACAAACAGATGCCAAATGGAGAAAGGAATGAAAAGGTGTGTGTCTGTGTGTGCATGTGGAAATGAGAAACTTTTATGCAGCAGGTGGATTCCTGGCTGTAATGCAGAAAAAAAAACTTTATTTTCAATATTTGTGAATGATGGATAATGATAATATCCTCTGAACTTTGAGCTGGAGCCACAGGCAGTCAGCTTGAATGCCTTTATCATAATATGGGGCTCCCAATAAAAAATGAAAAAGGAGAAACCCCTTTGAAGGTCCAAATGTTGGACTAACTACAGATAATGGCCTTGCTGCAGGACAGCGCATCGATATGGAAGCAGTATTGATTTTCCCATCAAAGCAAAGAGAGGAAATGCATGCATTTCTCAAAACTTTTGCTTTGTGAACTTACATCCATGCAATATTACTTCCCTAATCAATCTGCCTGTAGGTGTTACATTTAGCATTTTGACAGCAACTCCCCATTAATCTGGAGAGATGTGCAGACACTAGAAACTAAAGATAACCCTGCAGTTCAGAGTGTGCCATCAAGTGCCGCTCCACTCATTTGAAATAGTGCATTTTTGTGTGTCGCTGCAAAGAATAAGGCAGGATTGCTCGAAGGCATAAAAAGGAAGACGTACTGCTCCCTCAGCAGAAATGGATCAGAAGTGCCAGCATCCAGTTTATAATGAGAAGCAGTCAGTTTTGGGGGAACTGTTTTGAGAAACATTTGTATTAACAACATGATTTGCCATAATGTAATTATTTTACCAAAATCATGTATTTATAGTGATAAAACCTATTCAATTTGTAAAGTTTAAGAGTAAATGCAAATGATTTTTAATTGTGTCTTATCTGCTTGACTCTTCATGAATTCCTTTAGATTTTTTTTCTTTTTTCCTGAAGTGTCAGGCGATGCTCATCATCATGCTGACAGAGATGGAAAAGGAACTCTTTTCAGCTCTGGCTTTCCTGCTACCATTTTTTCCAATTTTCATCTTTTTTATGACAGGATGTCTTCTGTGCTGGCTTATCTCTGTCACTTTTCACTTCGCTGAGGTGAGAGTGCTGAGTCTGAGTAACTGTGTCTCCATCAGATCCTGCCTTTGGCCTGAGGGTTTCTTGTGAGCAACATCGCTGTCCTCATGATACACCTGTTCACTGCAAACACGCAACAGAGAGGGCAGAAAGTCAGTGAGAGAGAGACCTTGCTGTTCAGCGTTGGCTTGACTGAAGCCTGGCTTAAGTGATCTTTCAAGAAGCAGTTTTCATTTTACTGGTTCTTGATTTTATGTTATAATAATAAAAAATATATAATTTATGTGATTAATATGAAAAACATGTGTCAAGTGTGAAACTGGTGTAGTGAAAAAAAGCATACCCACTTGTTTTACTCGGGCTGAAGGGAAATGATCGGTGACCCTTTCTGCCAATCAACCAGACATTCAGCTTGTTTCTGTCTGGGTTTTTAGTTTAGATCCCGTTACTTACCCTGGATGATGAACCCGTGTGGTACATATGTTTGACAAACCATGGTGGACAAGGGCATGTTTCACTCCCAGTATAAATATGTCTCTGCACTGCCTGAAGCCGAGATGAATGAAGGGAGAAGGAGTCGAGTGGTAGCTCCGTAGCATGACATCTCTGCTGTGTGTTTGGTTGGATTCACTTACATCAGAAGAGCTGCCTGACGCAGCGCTGGGTGCAGAAGATGGAGCAGATGCCAGATCCATACCACCCTGAATAGGAATTGGAGTACTTCCAAATTTGTTCTTGTTCTTGAAAATTTTCACTTTTAAAAATGTCCAAATCAAAGACAAAAAGAGCAACACTGTTATCTCTAAGAAATTAGAAGTCAGTTAATGCGTCAGAGTAGAGTACTGGGAAATCTTTTTTTATTTGTCTTTACTTGTCACAATGTGAAAAGAAGAGAAAGCCCTGGATATGTCTTCCAACTTATTTTCCAGGAGGAACATTTCAACAAAGCAATCAAACATGCAAGAATAGTTAATTAGTCCATATTCTGTCGTAGAAATGCAGGAAAAAGAGCAACTCTTGTCACATGGTCTGATGGTGACTGATTTACTGCTTTGACAGCATGAATGTGGCCTTACAGAGATAAAAACCTTCTCTAGTTCCACTCGTTTCCTCCAGATGGTTGCTCATCTGTCTCTTCTTTTCCCTTGTGTCTTCTCTTTCAAAATGCTGTTGTTCCTTTTCTTTTATGTTTGTCTCAGAGTAAAGAACTGTTGTGCTCAGGGGGAAATCAGGCCAGAGGCCTTCTTCCTGGACATGCATCCCAGCCTGCACCTCATCGCAGCCCGGGGCAACGGCCTCAGTCTGGATGCACTCCCAGCTGGATGAATAAGAGGCCACTTGTCTGTTTGCAGTTCGCCTGCACAGCCTTTCAACAGGTAGTCAGGCTTTATAATCAACCCAGCGAGAGCATTATTGAGGGTGAGCAGAATTCACATTTTTGCTTGCCAAGTGTCTAACAAAGCCCTTTATAGTTGTGCACAGAAACCAAGCATAATCCACTGAGTTCAGCTCCGAGTTTGGCCTCCAGCAAAACACAGACTGGAGGCCACCGCAGAAACATCAAGGTGATCTTTACATGAGATTAAAATTTTATGAATTTACAATTATGATATTCCCGAAAAACCTCTCTGGCTTTTATGTGTTTTGACATTGTTAACTTAACCCCTAATAGAAAAAGGAAGAAAAATCTTGTGCAACAACCATGTTGCTCTTAGATAGACCAATGAACTGAAGTGTATCATACAAACTGGCACATTTTTACCAAGACAACATTTGAGTAAGCCTGTAGCATCTTCTTTAATTTTCTTCTTCCCTCACTTGAACCCGACTGAGTGTGCTTTTTACCATCTCGTCACCTGCAGGTGTGATTGGTCTGTCAATCATAGCATCATAGCGATATTGATGAAGGAACAGAAACCTCCTTTTTCCTCATCTGTCACATAATTGATTAGTCTTGACGCCTGCAGGAATCATGTGCAATAGCTTGTCAGTCTCAACTTCTGTAAGTGACACTGTGGTTTACAAAACAGACAAAACAAACACCAAAAAATTTAAAAAATAAAAACAAAATTGGGACAAAAAAAATCAGGCTACAGACATCACATAATCTGAATTCAGAGCTGCAGAAGTAGTTTTGCAAAACAAGGCCATGTTCTTCTTTGTGGAGAGAAGAGACTTTCCTCCAAATAAACTATACTCATGCACTATTTTTCTAACTGTACTGTCACAAACTTTAACTTTTCACATGATCACTGAGGCTTGTAGTGCCTGAGATGTAGTTCTTGTTTGTCCTTCTGAATATTGTGTTTTGTGCAATAATAGGCAGGAACCTTACTTCTCTAAAATTATTGACCGTGTCTTTCTTCCTCTGTATTGTGCAAACACTCATCTGACTGGTCCAAACCAGTAAACAGCAAACACTTCTGCTTACAAAGTTTGATATAGTTGTTGATCATCATTAAATCAGGTGAATTTCATTAGCCACACCTGACTGTTGGTTATCCTCTTAATTCCCACAGAAGCTGTAAGTGTGTGCTTAGTTTTCCCTAAACACTGTTTCTGTGATTTTTCATAGTGTTTACTTAACAAAACATGGTGGCTAAGGTCCATCCATTCATTTTCTATACCCTCTGAATCCAGTCACTGGGTCATGGGGGTCTGCTGGAGCCAATCCCAGCCCATCACAGGCGAGAGGCAGGGGTACAGCCTGGACTGGTCGCCAGTCCATCACAGGGCTACGTATACAGACGAACGACCACGCACTCTCACACCTACGGGCAATTTAGAGTTCGCAATCAACCTCACATACATGTTTTTGGACTGTGGGAGGAAACCGGAGTACCTGGAGAAAATCCACACAAACATGGGGAGAACACGCAAACTCCACACAGAAAGACTCCTGTCGGGAGTCAAACCAAGAACCTTCTTGCTGTGAGGCAACAGTGCTAACCACCGTGCTGCCATGGCTAATATCATGTTTTGCTTTTAACTCCTGGTAAGAACCAGATAATCTTTTATGAGAACTCTCAATACTGAAGAGGATCCATTTTTTTCCTTTATTTTACCAGAATTTTAAATTCCACTCTGTGAAACTGTCTCCATGTTCTTTGTTAAATCCAACTGTATACTTACAGATAAAGTGTACAAAGGCTGTTATTCTTAGCAGATGACTTGTGAGCTCAAGCTTTGTGACAGGGGTTGGTGAGATGGACAGTAGGAGCAGTTGTTTAATTTTAGAAGACGGAAACCGGGGGGAATATGAGACGAAAGTCTGTGGCGATCAGCACATGTCTCATGATTCACCGCTGTGGTTTAAGAATCAAATTGAAATCTTCTATTCTGCAGTTTTGCTTCAGGTTCCACCCTATAAAGTACGAAAATGATGAGCAGGAAACTTTAACAAGGAGGAATGCATGATCTTCAACACACATAAAAATGTGGGCTGGGTGTAAATTAGATACGACGCCACTGTAAGTGCATCTCTGCCATCACTGGCACCATATTTATTCTCCATGGACTGGAATGTGTTATTTTTTTGTGTTGTTTTGTTGTTCTGTTGTGTAGAGGAATGCAGACAGATACTAAGCTAGCAACCGCCCTCTGTTTTGAACACTAACTTGCATCCCTGGGATGATGCACACACACTCACACACACACAGACACACCACTCACACACACTTGCAGACAGTAGGTAGTGGGGTGGATTTATAGGGCCATTTATTGTGCCAGTCAGACGAACATCCACTCCTCATCTATTCTTGTCATGCAGCTGCGTCAGTGGGGACTAAACCTCTTCCTGGAGAATACACACCATAAGCACATCGCTCTTAATGAGAATCGATGCTATTTAAGTGCAACTCAACCTTAAAAATGTAGTTTAGCTCTGCAGCTGGAGACAATTTCACGGGAAATTGTCTTTTGTAGGTTCCCCGGGGGCAATGCCGGCTACAAGAGGCACATTGCTCTGTCTGGTTCATGACCTTTGCCATGTGTCATCTTTCCAACCACTGTTGTTCTTTGTGTCCTCTCTGTGTAGGATATAATGCAGACAGGGCATAATCAGTCAGAAATAGTGCAGCCTCCAGGTTCTGAGGCTGATGTGGCAGGTGTGGCACGTCTGGCAGCTCACAAAAGAAGTTGGAGGAAAGTTTGCCAGAATAGATAACACTGTCTCCGAACAACATCTTCTTTTTTTTTTTTTTTTTACGCCCCTTGTTCCATCATCCGATAGCAAACACAAACATGGCACATGAGGTTTGTGGTTTTAAAATAACTATTAAAACAGCATCAAGTTTAAAAACCAGTATCCGGGTTAAGAATGCCAACTATGAGTTTTATTATGAATGCAGACCTCAGGAGGCGGGGGTCTTAGGTCTCCTCTCTCATCAGGGCAATTACAGGAGGATATATCATCTGTTGTACACAGAGGTTTGTGTTTGCGTGGTTGTTTGGATTGCTTTGAGCTTCTGGGGTGTTTTTCTGCAGGATACAAGTCACTTTTGTCTGACGGTGGCAGATAGCACAAAGCATGGTACGAGTTTCTAAAACAAGGGACTGTCTGGAAGATGTTCTTGTCAGCGGAGAAACTTTTGCATGAATAATTCTGTCAGATTTTTCACATGTCTCAGTGAAGCAACACAGGAAAAGACATTTTCTGGATATTCTCACTATTTAACAGCATCGGGATCTATAGAGAGCCATTCAGATGTCACGCTGATGAATATCCTTCTATCTTTTAATTTAAAAGCACTGACAGAGTTGTTAAAGTTCATTTGTTCATTTGCCATGGTCCTGACATAATGAAGCTTCTTTTAAAAACAGGGTGACAAAAAGGATTCACACAAAAATACTGGAATGGTCAGTTTCAATACAAGCATTTGAGTCTCTGGAAGATAAACGAATTCAGGACAAAGTCTGCCTTTTCTAGCATCTTTACAGCTCTCAGAGTGGCTGGTTTTAGTAGAGGAGACAAGTTTGATAACTAAGGCTCAGGCTCCTCTCAACCCTCAAAAAACATCAGGTATGCTCATTGTATTACGCCAGCACATAGGTCCAAAAGAAAACATCACCGGTATGTAGACATTTGAGGGAAGTAAAAAAAGCTGACAAGCAGATTGACTGAGTAATGGTACCACAGACCTGGCTGCAGGCATTATCTCTCCTGAAGCCATTAATTATGGAAAACAAAACAAAACAAACAAACAAACAAAAGCAACAAAAACAAAATGTAACTACAGAGCATGCCCATATACTGGTTTGCAACCTGTTTGCTCTGTCGCTCTTTTTTTTTTTTTTTTTTCTTTTTTGGTTCTTTCATTAAAACCAGGAACTTTAATTGATTCATTTTTCCATTTACATTTCCCAAAAGTTTGAGAACCCCTCATTTTTTCCAGTTTGTTACTGAAATTTATGCATTTTATTGTCTCATTGTGCTCTGAAATGAAAGGATAGAGCATAAAAAACTGACTGAAATCTGAAATCATGGAATCAATTTATAAGCCATTCCGCTCATTAAAGTAGCAAACTTTGGCGGAGATGACAGCTGAACACACACACATTTCTTTCTACAATGAAAATCAAATATTCTTCAGTAGGTTCTTCCCAGCTCTGTTGCAGAAGTTTCCATAACTGTGTGACTCTTGTAAGTTGCTTTTCTTTCACTTTTCTGT
>JAOWBL010004406.1:0-11170 GCA_028564865.1 Zenarchopterus dispar | reverse complement strand
ACCCTACAGTGTGAAGCACCTCGAGGCGACTTTTGTTGTGAATTGGCGCTATATAAATAAAATTGAATTGAATTGAACTGTTCTGTTCTAACTTAAAACTGCTTCAGTTGACATGCTTTCGTTTCTCTTGAAAGTTTACTCTTCTTGCTATCTAATAGTAGACGTAGTGTGGGTTTAACTATGGAATGTTCATTTCAGTTTTATTCAGATGTTAAGGTCATTGAGACAGTCTTCAATAAAGGTTTTTGTAGATTTCTGCAATCTTACTCAAACGGCAAATAAACCTGGATCTCATCAGCAAAAAATAAATAAATAAATAAATAATTGATGGGAGTATGTTTTTATCCTGACAAAAAACAAAGAAACAAAGGCAACATTTACAGTGAAAATAGCATGGAGCCCTGAGGTACCCCATAAGTGAGAGGAGCTTAAAAAGTTAAAACTGTCCCTTTGAAACAGTGAACTATTAAAATTTTGGGAGATGAATTGAAGTCTGTAGACAGCCTGTGGACGGGTCTAAACATATTGACACACCTCTGTCCAGATGACGGCATCAGTTCAGAGCGCATTGCCATGGTGATTGGTCAATCAGACCGCTGCCAGCATGCTGTCCACCTCATCAATGAGCTCATCCAGACAGCGCAGGTAACACACACACACACACACAGCTGGTCTATTTACATACTACCTGAGCTCCTCACCTTGAAGCTGCCCCGCCTGCTGCAGGGGTTAATGCAAGACTGACACACAGCAGATGCTGACAGTGGACATTTAAATGTGTATTTTATGGCCATTGGTGCAGGAGCGTGACAGTTTCGGCTTAACCTTGCGTGGCAGTCGCGTCAGAGGTCGTGGCGATTGGACTGTGGGCTCACCTGCTCCCCTGCAGGAAGTAACCTACACCATCCCTGCTGACAAATGTGGCCTGGTCATTGGCAAAGGTAGGAGTTTCCATCATCCTCAGTTTGTAAAGTTTGTAAAGTTCTCAGGCGCAGCTTTTGATTGATTTGATTTTCTTCAGTTCTCATCCAATTCTGATATATTTCTGTAAATAACCACAGACTGTAACTGAATGAACCCCCTGTGGCATCCCCCACATGTTTCTGAACAGTGCCTCAAAGCCTCTTTCTCATCTTGCTCCATGGCGCCATGTTGGAAGGAAGTGACACAGCCCAACCCAGGCCAAATGGGCATATCGATCAGAACTGAACACACCCAGTAGTTACCACAGTTGCCACAACTTTGCTGTTTTAGCTTAGCTATCTTAGCTTGTACCAACCTATGATGCTAACATTAGCTGACACTGTCTGGTCATGGTGACCAGTGGGTTGACCAGGCATAGAGGCAGAGGACAGTTGGCTGCCGATTTCAGAGTGATCCCGTTACCCTGTATCCTGTTAGTGAACTTGAAATGGTCCTGAATTGATCCAGTGTGAAACTCATTTAAGTGGAAGAGGTAGACACTGATGGGTTACAGACTGTCCAGATATGTTCTCTGGTTATTCCTCTCCATCAGAATCCAACCAGGGTGAAGATATCTGCTCCAAGCTACTTTTCTAAGTTTCACCCCTAACTCTTCCAAGCCAACCATAACTGGTTGCAGTGTTTTGTTTTGTTTTTTTCTTTTAGTTAGTTTAGTTTAGAAACAGTTAACAGCAAAACAAGCTTTAATATGTCTAAGATAAGAATGATGATACTCTGTTTGGTCTTTATTCACAGCTCAGAACTTAATTTCATTGAAAGTGTGAGGTAGCTTCAGTGGCAGCTTGATGTTTGACCGTCTACGTCTTTGGTGTGAATCGAAAGCCCATGCTGCTAATTATACACTTCTGTACAACTGCCATGGGTGTGAAATCTGAACTGGTCAGCAGAGGAACTGCAAGTTATTTCCACAATGAATTCAACACTGAAAATCAGATGTTATTTCTTGCAAACAAATACTAACTCTGACACCAGTTCTTTTATAATTGTTATTACTATTATTCGTGCTGTGTGCGAAGTTGCATAAGGCTGTACTAAATCGCAGTAAACCCCAAAGATGACATACACACTGAAAATGGCAGATGACATACACACTGAGAAAGGCAGTCATCCAGCCACTGGAAAATGGAGTCCGGAAGAAGAACACTTTTCATTTAGCCAACTATCCAGTTAATATACACAAATAGGGTCTACCGACTTTCAGGGTAATCCATCTCATAGGTACTTTATACACAGGTGTAATTCATATTACTGCCCCACCAAGCTTCACAACAGGCTGGTATCTTTCCCTCTTCCAGAATGAGTCTTTACTTAAAAAGACCTCACCAGTCCTAATTGGGTCACACCACTATAAAGGGGTGTTTTCCATCACCTCTTCCCAATCTAATGAATAAATAAATATGAATATAAAATATGACATTAAATAACCATATATATATATGTTATTATACCACCAGCCATGTGTTGAGACAAAGAAAAGCCCAACATTGACAGTAAAGCCTGACCATATGGTTTGTGACAAAGAAACCTTCTAAATGACTCAAATGCCCAGCAGCCTTTGCTCCATTTAAGACATTCCGGCAATAAGGTACTGGCCTCTCATTGGGCATGGACCCCAAAACAGCAGGGGTCCCCACTGATGCGCAGCAGTAGCCCAGACCCGGCCATAAAGAGTGGCTGCTCCCTTTCTCTCGCTCTCTCTCACAAGCTCTCAAACTCTCCCTCTCAGAGATGAGACGGACCTCATCTCTCCTGATCCTGGGAGCTGTGAAGGGCACAGCTCTAACTTTAGTGTGAGGAGCTACCAGCTAAAGGCCTACCTCCTCCACCGCGTCTGAAGAAGCTTTCTAGTTGCCAGGAAACGGCAACTGCAGTGTGTCTGGCTACAGTGCTGCAACAGAGTGACCCGCAAATGCTCTGAGCCCCAGACGAGCTAAACGAGGGACCCATGAACCCCCTGACAACGTGAACGCCTTCAGACCAACCCGGAGAAGAAGGAAGCCCAGCTGCAGTACAGATCCTCACGGAAACCAGGAGAGAAAGGGAGAGCGCTGCTCTTCGCCAGGAACACTGGTGGAACGTAACCATCCAACTGTTTACTGAACAGAGATGAACCACTGGTCTGCCAAGAACAAAACCATCACTTCCATTGCTCGCAAAGCTATCCACATAAGAGGCTGTTTTTATGTCTGGGCAGAGAAACCTTGTTAACACATTTAACTGGTTTTATTTTCCTGTGTCGCACACATTGTGAGCCAGACTGGTGATCTCGCCACAACTGTTTATTTGTTATTGGTGCTGAAGTGTGTTCATTCATTTGAATTTATCTGTTATTGCATCCACCTTGCTGGATGTTGTTGATATGTCCTCCCACAACAGAAAGCAAAACACATAATCGTTTCCCGGTTAAATGACCAGAGCACACATGTGAAGTTGGTTTCACATGGGGCATTTTTGTGTAGGAAAAATCAGAGCATCTTTGTTTTCTGGTGGTGAGAAGTTATTCTAGTGTTTTGGGTTTTACTCTCTTCTTTCTCTCATCCTTCCTACTAACCCACACACACAGACACACACACACACTCACGTGTACTCTTATCTCAGCCATCAGGCCTCAGATTTCCTTTGTTCTTGTTGGGTGTAACGAAATCTCGTCCACCATTTTGAATCATGCGAGACTCCGTTACCAAGTGACTTTGTCCACCATTTTGAACACCGTGTGATCTTGTTTACTATTTTTACCATTTTTACAGCCATCTTGCCACACACACAAACACGCACGCATTCACACAAACACGTGTATATTGACTGATGTTTCTGTTCCATGTTAGTTACTTATTCCACGGGCTGTTGAATGCAGCTATTGACGCTTGTGTGAATAAATTTGGATTCATTTTAGTGAGAGAAGTTGTTCGTGGTTATTTTACACATATTTGAAACATTTGCTAGTTGCAAAGGTCTATGCTCGGACTCTTTCCTTCTCTGTTACTCTATAGCGCCACCCCTGGTCACAGGCTGGCACGCATAGAATAACAGCTGTTTTGAGACAAATTGTGCTGTTTAGTTATTAATTCCTGATATTGATGATGCCCCGTTTTGATTTATTCATTTTGATAATTTATTTTTGTTAGTAATAACTGTCATCAGACAATTATTAACCTTTAATAAGTAAACAAGAACTCCCTTTTGTTGTGCAACAGTTGTTAATGCTGCTTCTGCTGGTTTCTCCTCAGGTCAAACACCATTTATGTTGTCATTTTTGTGAAGTGGTACCAATCTATTTGGCCAAATGATTCCTCTTTTCTCAGTTCTGAAATCAACAGACCAAAACTGCTGAAAAGAGTTTTAAAGGCTCAATAAATAAAATATTTGACAAAAAGCAGACAAATCCCTGCGCAAAGCATAAAAGACTTTGATAAGAAAGCTCCATCAGCCATTATGTTGAAAAAGCCCTTAAAAGGAACTTTCATGAACTTTCCTCTATTCTGAGCTGTAGCATACCTCAATCACCATCACTGTTTACTCAGCAACCTGACAGAAGTCGACAGTCTACCAATCAGAAATCTGCTCCTTATTTCTCTAGCTATCGCCAAGAAAACCATTCTTCAAAACTGGAAATTCAAAAAAATCTTTGCATATTAGCCAGTGGACCAACCTACTTATAGAATTCATCAGATTTGAAGGAAACGTTTTCATTCACAACAATAATACCTCTGTTTTCAATAATATCTGGAACCCATTCTTATCCCACTTCAACCTAAACAGCAGACCTGGGTCTGAAGCCACGCACATTCCTACAACCTCAACCAGCATAAAAAAATAGAAAACTTCTCTCTAGAAAGCCCTGGTGTCCTCTTCTCCTCCTCCTTCCTGGTGTTCTGCCATGAGCTGCCCAGCAATGCCATACCTAATACTAAATGCATTACATATACACCTAACCATACCAATTTTATTATTTAACCACCCCCCCCCTCCCAAAAAAAAAGAAAAGAAAAAAATTAGGTAGAGCAGGTAAGAGGCCCAGTGGGTCGGTGTCCTCTGGCTAGGTGGGTTTCCGAGGCAGAGGTTGCTCGTCTGACGTGGGACACCGGCTGTATGCCCTTTTAACTGCATCACATTGTGTTAGGACAGACCAAAAAAAAAAACCTTGACATTCGAACACAGGATAGGCGTGGCTTGTTGGGGTTGCTGGGTGGTATTGCAGGGCTGGAGTGGCGTGGTGGTGGGCTGTCCGGGGGGCTTTTGTTGGTGCAGCACCAACCCCAACTAATTAAGCTTACCTCCAAAAGTCATGGCGAGTTGATGTTGATTATTATTAATGTTATTATTATTATTGTAATTGTTAGTATTATTATTAATATAATTATTTATTATTATTGTTACTATGATAAATTAGGGTTGTTGTTGTTGTTATTATTACTATTATTATTATCACTATCATTACTGCTGTGTTGGTATTCCCATATCCTAATTATTATTGATATCAAAATCATTACAGCTATTTATGTATCCTTATTTGTATCCTTCTAACCTCTTTCTCAATCATTTACTTCCCTGCTCCCCTTTCTGCTTAGTTTTGCTTTCCCTCTCTCTTTGTATGTGACTATAACATATCGTGTAAATCCACTGTTTTCTGTTTGTTTTTTGTGTTTACAATAAATAAATAAAAAGCCCTTAAAACCCCATTAACCGCTCAGCTGTGTGTGGAGGTCAAGAGGGTCTGGCAGAAGCTTTCAAAATAAAAGCAGCAAAAAAAAAAAAAAAAAAGAAATGTCAAGTAGTCTGTATTTACACACCATGTAGTCTGTTTTCATGAGTGGTTTTCTGCTGTTGTTCAGGAGTCACACGGATGCTCCAGCTTCCCTCCAAGAAAAATGTTAACCTCTTGGAACTATCTGGTTTTCTCCTTTAATTTGCCATAAAATGTGATCGTATTTTCATCTAAGTCACAATAACAAATACAATGTTCATAAGATGAAAACACGTGAACAAACGTAAATTTGCATCTGTGTTGAACACAGCTATTAAAGGAAGAGCAGGATGCTCTATATTCACAGCAGTCGCATTTCCATTACCCCTAGATTTGCGCAAAACCCAAATATCAAAAAAGAAATCCTGTAATAGAAATGACTCTAATTGGAAAAAAAAACTTTCAAGTATCACAAAAACATTTTTCGCTTTCATGTCAGTTATCCAGTTTATCACAAATGTGTAATGGAAACACTTTTTTTTGTATTTGCACGTCTCTGACAGCGGTGGATGTGACCGGTCAATCTAAAGTCATTAAAACCTGGTTTCCAGCCGCCTTTTGCCTCATTATAGTGCGATGTAGTTGTGCTATAACACTACTTAATCATTATACATTACTACATTCCATCACAGCGTTACCTCTGAATAACCATTGGGACAATCATGCACTGCCTTCATCATCTGACTATTTTCTCAACAGCGACAGCACCAATCGCAATATTTTATCAAAGACTGAAGATGTTTTTGGTCATCTTCAAAGTTGAGATTTTCTTTTTTGTTGTTTTGAAGAGAAGTTTCGCAGGACAAGATACAGAGAGTTACGGAGATGCGGAGAGAAAACTAGGAGACTTAAACTTGCACAGATAAAAAACAGTTGAATGGAAACACCGACCCTAGCAGTGGTATCTTTGTTGCAAATTCACAGTTTTGCTTTTCTTTTGCAAAAAAGTGTAATGGAAACGTGACTAGCGTCTTTCAATTAAGCCAAGTCTGGATAATCCTCATTAACTTGACAATGGCTAGCTCTTAACCATTGCCAGCTGTCACTGAAAAAACAGTTCCGCTAATTATGCATACATTTATAGTTCTGTATAATTTTACATGATGAGGTATATAAAAGCTAATTCCTTACAGTTATCATTGATGTGAAATCTAACTACAGAGACAAGTGTTTTTGTTTTTTTTTCTTAATCAGACTGTAAAAATGTAAATATTTCTGCTGTACAGTTGGACATTTTTATTATGGAGGTTAATAGAGATGAACTCACTGTTGGTTCCAGACCCTAGTGGTCAGTAGAGGAATCGTGGGTTTCTTCACTTTCTGCTTGTATTTGTTGTTAGTCTAGGTGGTTCACAGACTTTTCCTTCCAGAACCGGGATTATTTATTGGGTATGTTCAATAAAAACACAATAAATTATAATAATTATTTGTATGTTGTTAAAGAACATTGTATTTGTTCATCATGTTGACTTTGATGACAATCAACTCGTTTCTTGCAGAAAACCAGTAAATTCCAAAGCATTCACATATGTTTGTTCATTGAGTGTATTTTTTTTCCCATCACTTTAATTTAATAAGGGCTTGTTTACTGAGTTAACTCAGTTGTTCTCAACCATCAGCCAAATTCTCCTCAGTCTCTGGAAGAAGAGGGTCTTGTTTATGAGTGAAAGAAGAATGGGGTAGGTGATTGACAGGTGGACGGCACCGGTCTGTTGTGGTGAAAAGAGAGACTCTGTTTACTGGTGGATCTATGCTCTTACACTCATCTATTGTTGCCATGTACAGGCAATGTGGCTGAAAGAATAAGATCACGGATACAAGCGTTTGAAGCAAGTTTCTTCTGAAGGGTGGCTGGATTCTCCATTAGAGATGGGATGGTTTCCATCAGCAGTGGTCTGGGGTAGTTTTATGATTCTTCTGCCATTGGGACATGTCTCTATTAGCAGAAACATCCCACAAGAAGAAGAGCTTCTACAGGGTTGATACGAGCCTTGTTGGATGGTTGATGGATGGATGAAGGAGGGTGTTTCTCTGGTTTCAGTTTCTGCCTCCTATGTTTTACACCAGACCCCTTTTAATGCACCTCTGCCTCTAGGGTAAGAAGTTCAGTCATCTGGGAGTGATTGACAGAAGAGACACTGTTCCTCCAAGAGCCAGCTTAGGTGGTTTAGGCATCTGGTTAGGATACCTCCCTTTGGGGCATGTCCAGCTGGGAGGAGGCCCAGAGACAGACCCAAAACATGTTGGAGAGATTTTATCCCTCAGCTGACCTGGGATTGTCTTTGTGTCCCCCTGGAAAAGCTAGAGAAGGTGAATGGGGAGATGGAGGGTTGATGGTTCACCACAGTGTTTAATAGAATTCACATTAAAATGATATAAAGGTTTAGTGTGAAAGCAGAGGATCAGTTGGAGCAGATGTAAGCGATGGTTAATTGTTAACGTACTGGTGTGTGCAGGTGGAGAAACCATCAAGAGTATTAACCAGCAGTCAGGAGCTCACGTGGAGCTGCAGAGGAACCCTCCACCTTCCACCGACCCCAACACACGAGTCTTCACCATCAAGGGCACTAGCCAGCAGATGGATATGGCCCGCCAGCTCATAGACGACAAGATTGGGGTATGAACGACAAATGCAGCTCCTCAGTCACATTATACAATATTGTATTGACTTTAAATGAATATAATACTTTATTCATTCCCAAAGGGAAATTATGTTATTGCTGTGTAAAGTACTCAAGAATATATGTAAGAAAGTTAAAAAAGAAAAGAAAATTTGTAGCATTCATCATGAATTCTTTAGAATGTTGTGTTTGTTGCCTGGCAACAACTGCAGTGATAATATCACGAACAGCATCAGCAGGTTGCGCAGATAGATGCGGTTTCCAGCCATGTGTCTCAATAGACGCATGGCTGGAAACCCACATTCAACAGGTAAACTTCTGGAGGGCAGAGGTTCTCCTTCACAGTCACATGTAGTGGTCCTGACCCACCTTTGTCTGTCTGTCTGGAGTCTTCAGTCCTCCCGCGTTCAACATAAACAAGCTCAGTGAAAAAACCCCAAGAAGATGCAAAGAAACAAAAACATTTGATGGAGAACGTGCTTCACATCTGTTTAAAATGAGACTTGATGCTGTCCATCTGAGTTCACAATCGATGCTCAGATTTGGTCTCCATCTGGGGCTAGGGGGCCTCTTCAGGTGTTCAGATGAGTGGCACCGTTCTCGAACAGAGTCTGTTTTAAGAGCTGCAAAGAGGCAGGAAGATTCTGGTAGAGAAGTTCAATTAATGGTTAAGAGGGAACAACTGGAACATTCTGGAAAGGTTAGAGAAGTTCACAATTGGACATGGACATGTGTAAATGTGGAGGTAAATCACTCTTCATTTGGGATGGTATCTCCAACGACAGCCTTTGTTCTTGAATGACATCAGGAAACTGGCAGCAGAAGGAACGGTGTCAGTGATAAGCCAGTTAGCAGCATGCTACCTACCCTTGAAACATTAGCTAGCTTACATTTAGCATATCTGAGTTACAGGCTAGCTTGTGTAAGGGTGATCTGTATTCATGAAACTGTCTTTCCACAGATAAAACATACTTCAGTGATGTAATCAAACATACCTGACTGGATCCAGTTGCTGGACTCAGATAGCTACGTATACGGTGGTCCAGCATTGTTTGGAAGTTTCTCAAAATGACTGGCAGATGTGACAAAAGAGTGATTAGGGTAGAAATTCATGGCAGTTTCTATTAAATCTGATTGTTTTAACCAAGATTACGCTGAAAGATCTTTTTTACCAGCTACATATAAGTTCTTTCTGATTGAATAACCTGCAATTTTGGAAATCCATTTCCAGTTTATTCCCAATAATTCTCATGAAAGTGGAAAAGTTTTGAAAACTCCCAGAATCTTGCTACCCTGGTTTATGCTTCTGTTATGAAACCAGAGATCAGGCTGGTGTTTTTATGATCCAACTAGATCTTTTTAGGTTTAAAGGCTGAAATGTTGAGACCCTTCAGCGCTCTCCTGGGATTGAAGTGGATGGTTGAGTTGATGTTTGTCTCCTGCAGTGTTCAGGCATCATGAGCAATGGCGGCTTTGCCTTCAGTCCCTTCACCCAGGCTCCTGCTGCTCACCAGAAGTAAGATCTCTTAATTTTTATAACTGTGTTTTAACTGTCATCGTCTTTTATATGGTCATGGAAAACCTGGAAAAACTGAATTTTTATATCTCATTTTCCAGATCTGGAAAACATCATAGTTAAAATGACAGATGTTCTGGTATCATTTTATTTTCTTTTTTATAAAGATTCTGATACTTGAGCTCTGCATCAGCTGATACTCGGTGCTGATCTGATACCAGTACTATGTGCAGTTTAAAATTAATATCAAATGAATTAAATATTTTAAATGAAGAAATCTGGGAATTAAACCTTAAGTTCAGGCACATTTGTAAAATGCAAAGGCCTTTGTTTCAACATTTAAACATGGGATAGATGTTATGGATCAAGAGGCAAGATGGAATCCAAACGCGGACCGTGAAGTACAGTTCAGTTCTATTTATTATTTAGTGGCGAGGAAACCGAGGATCCAAAACCATGACGAGGACAGATAGCCAAGGAGCTGGCGCGATGATGGAGGCAGGTAATCCACAGTCCGGAAACGGAGACACGATGGATAGGCAGGACGAGGGAACAAACAGGATCTAAACACTAGAAGACTTGGTTAATTATCTACAAGGACACGGAGCGAGGTATACAGCGTGATAACATTACCAAATGGTGAACAACAATCTGGCGCTGGCTTTATGTCCTCAGGTGCAATTTATACAGCGGTAGATTGGGTGATCCGTGGCAGCTGCGTCTTCAGCTGCTGTGCCGGAGCCGCGCCCACAGGATTACAACAATAGATCCAACTCTCATAAACCTGACTAATTTTATTGATCTGCATAAATTTGATCAGTCTTGTAGTGTGTGAGATCAATGTCAGATATATTTCTGACCAAACTGAACTCCAGCTCCAGATGTTCAGTCACTGGTGAATTCTGTCAGTAGAGAACATGGACAGACTTATGACGCTCTTTCACTGTGGTGGCCCCTTTAAGAGGTAGGCCAGCTTTCCCTGGACACACCCCTGGCAAATAATGACATCTGACTTTGAAAAGACAACACTTTATACTCAACGATGGCACAGACTGTGGTTAGATGGTCCACAGTCTGTACTGAGCAGGAAATATCAAATGTCCCAGCTTGTCAGTGCATCACTGGTGGCTGCAATGAACCTGTTTTCTGCTGCACATCTGTTTAAAATGAGACTTGATGCTGCCAGTCTGAGTTCACGATCGATGCTCAGATTTGGTTTCCATCTGGGGCTGGGGGGCCTCTTATGCTGGGCATTTCTACCCCACCCACCTCTTTTCACTCCCCATGCATGTATTTGTTACTGCT
>JAOWBL010004405.1:0-11171 GCA_028564865.1 Zenarchopterus dispar | reverse complement strand
ATATATATATATGTATATATATATATATATATATATATATATATATATATATATATAAGGGAATAGTATCAATGCAAAGGTTAAATGAAAAATCACCATTCATATGGGAACTACTAAATACACTCTGAACAATGAAAACCCACTAGGTTCACTGGCACTAGGATCAATACAGCAACTAAAATTTTCTTGGAGATATATCTGAAAACACAGGAAGCACATGTATGACTCGGAGGCGAAGAACAATAATCCCACATGGGAGGCATGGGAAGGATGGCTTAAGAAGCTGGCTGATTACAGCACACTGGTTGCAGGTGTGCCGAAGTCCAGTGCTCACCAAGATTCCCCCGCTCCCTGGCACTTCTAGTTGCAGGGAGAGAAGGGTTAGGATAAACACAAGTTCAGAACCATAACATCCCCAAGTTTAAATTGAATATTTTCCCCAAAAAATATGGTAAATTGATTTGTGAATGCAACATTTAACAGGGACTCTGACATTAAAATATGAATTTACATAACTAAGGTTAAAAATAATATTATTAATTTTTGATTTTGAACAATAAATAATTCTCAAATTGCCATAGTGCTATAGCCTTGAAGATTACGTACAGAAAATATGCCATCCACTATACTTATTTTGATTAGTAAACTGCAAAAAAGGTTTTATTTCCATGAAATGCAGTCCTAATACTAGCACTAATAGATTATTACTCTGCTGCCACTGTCACTTCATTTTCATACATTTTTTTTAAAGTCCTGGGTAAATAACATAATGGCAAGTTAGTAATGTATAAATTAATTATCTTATTAGCAAAATGTAATTGTCTTAGTGGCTCAAAAACTTTCCACATTATTGGCAAGTTATTAAGTGACTATTACACCTAAAAGAATTATGTTATTGGCATTATTTGGTTGCAAAATCATTTAATAATAATTAGTAGGCCCTGAACTTCTACCCAGTCATGCCTGTAATGGGTTTGCCTCTTTCTTGACTGACAAAATTAAGAAAATTAGACAGTCAGCCAGTCCTCCCATCTTAGGTACAAGGGTATGTGCCATGTCTGTGTCCACTTACAGAAACCATCACACAGTTTTATCCAATCACACATAAGAACCTGGATGAGATCATACCTCACCTGAACTCCACCATTTTCTGTCTTGATATTCTGCCAACAGAATTTTTCAGATCGTATGTCCTCAGATATCTAAGGATTGTAAATAAGTCTCTGCTTTCAGGTATCTCCCCTCAGTGCTTGAAAACAGCCATCCTTAACACCCTTTTAAAAGAATAGAATAGAATAGCCTTTATTGTCATTGTACATTGCAGTACAACAAAATTAAAAAAGAATTACCTACACAGGTCACTCGTGAATAGCTATTAGCTTGTTTTAAACCTCTCTTTTCTTAGGAAGATCAAAGTTGTTTTTCAACAACTGTACCATCTCCTGCTACGAAATGACTGTTTCTCAGGTTTCTGGTCACACTACAGCACTGAGATTGCTTTAGCAAAGGTCCTAAATGACATCCACTCCTGTAAGGATTGTGACAGTATTTCAGTCTTGGCTTCACTGGATCCCAGTGGTGCATTTGACATGGGTGTCCATAACGTCTTGGTAGACCAGCTGAAGATCTGGGTGGGACTTTCTGGCACAGCACTTACCTGGTTTGAGTCTTAACTAAAATAGAGGGACTATTTTGTGTCTTTAGGTAACTACAAATCAGAGCTTACAAGAATAACATTTGGAGTTCCCCAAGGTTGAATTCTGCGGCCTTTGTTGTTAAAACATCTATATGCTCCCACATGCTCAAATTATGAAAAAGAACAAAGTGTGTAATCATAACTATGTAGATGACACACAAATCTATGTAACCATATCACCAAGAGACTATAATCTAATTCAAACATTGGTCAAAATAATTACATTAAGAAGGAGGAAAGATTAAAAGTCAGCACTCATAATGCACTGTAAGTTTTATGTCTTGCATTTCATTTTTAAAAAAAAAACATATCTGTCTCTCTTTAATTTTTTATACTGATTTGATATTTTTTTACTTTGTAATGAACATAGTGTTTTTATCTAAAGCACTTTGAATTGTCTTGTACTTAAAATGTGCTGTACAAATAAAATTGTATTGCCTTGCCTAATCCTCCTTTTTTTGTTGTTCTTTGAAGTTTCATCTTGTATTACCACGTATAAGAAAACACCTCCACCAGTGCCACCACGAACCTCCACCTCCTCTACAACTTCCAAGCCATTCATCTCCATCACGGCCCAGAGCAGTACGGAGTCTGCACAGGTATTCCAGTAAACACCATCATTGCAGAAAACTGCAATGATGGTGTTTGAGGGTAGATTAACTTATAGCACAATTAAGAGCACATACACTCACCAGTCACTTTATTATGTATACCTAGCATATCTAATAACGCTCACCAGTAAGGCTGCTATCAATAACTGATGTAGTCAAGAAATTCACAAGTGACAAGTGACATCACCACTTGTCTGTGTCTTGCTGTGGAGTTAAATTGAAAACAGTTCCTAAAGGAATAACGTTCTTTATTTCTTTTAATGACAGCAGTCAATATAAGAGCTTTCAAAAGTTTAAAAATGCAGATATTTTTATCTGTTTCAGGTGGTTGGCGCTACTTATTTTCTAATGTGCTCTCTGTCCATTGCTGGGAGTGTCTCACCTGTGAGCACGAACATTCTTGTTGTGAAGTCATCAGGACAGAAGTCTACCATGAGAAATACAGAGAACACCCAAAACTGTAAACACTAACCAAAAACATGCTTCTTGTGTTGTTCCTGAGACTAAGACCTAACTCAGAAATTGCTCTTCAAAACTCAATAAAACTCTCCATAACTGTCACTACTTAAAGCTAGTCTCAGTGTTTATTTTCTGTAATATCTAGTGTATCATATAATATAACATCAGAAAGCTCTCACTGTCTACTTTCACATAAATGTTTAAATTTTGGAGTTGCACCAGCTACTTAGGAGTAATGGTAGTCAGAAGTTAGTGCTGCAAATGTGTGGCCATAGACTGTAAATATGTGTGTTATATGCTAGTGAATCTTGTCTGATTGTATGTTGTTGAAATTCAGAAGTTTCCTTTTGGCTGTTCCTTTCAGCTAATTTATATCCTTTCAGTGACCTCTGGTCATTCTTTTTTAGGAGTTATGGTTATGCAAAGTACTTTGATAAATCATGTGACGACAAGATGGTCATTGAGGGGTTTTAACCTGACCAAACTTTATTTTTTCTCATCTTGTAAGCAGATAAGTTTGTTTACCACACAAGTAAAATGAGTCACATATATCTGACTGAAAAGTTTTTGAATATTTTCTAGTATGTTGGCTCATGCCTTAAACAGCCTTAGACTTACTTTAAAACTTAATGGCCAAAATCAAATGGTTATTGCACAGTTCACAATCTGATAAGTTGATTCATCATTTCAATAATCAATAGATTAATCGACTATAAAAGTCATTAATTGCAGCCATACATACCACTTTATTAGGTATACCAGGTGTACCTAATAAAGTGGCTGGTGAGTGTACAGTAAATTGTACAGCCTACTGTCCAGCAGGAGAGTGCATGCTACAGACTATGAGCACAGTGTTAGCTTGCTCAGAGTTTATCTTGGAAAGCTTGCATTAGGCCTTTTGAAGACTCCAAGTACAAGACACAAGAGCAGGACTCAAGAACAAAAACATAGTTTACTTGATAGAAAGAGAGGTTGATACAAAGCCAAGAGCAGTGATTGGAGCATAGCAGCTGACCCATACATTTCAGTAGCAGGCGGTATGTCTTCATCGTTGTATCAACCTGCTCGTTGTTAACAATCCAAGATCTGGTATTTAATCCCCAGTTTTCACTCGATTAACTTCTTATAGTAGTGTTGAGTCCACTCCTGACCTTCTCCACCAGAGCCCCCAGCTGCAAGCATTTAGTTGCCTTTTGTACTGATTCATATCTTGTGAAAGACTTGGAGGACAGGTTCACATACATATATTATGTGTGACCCTGTCAGTCAAGTGGGGTAACAGTTGGCAGTCTGAGATGAGACAGTCCTCATGTCTCATGTTGCATGTCAACAAAGAGAGCCCAATAAAGTCCAGTTCTTAAGGAATACAGATCAAGTGCAGGGCCTTATGACTGTGGAGTTGTTTTTTACTACCTCAAATACTGCAGTAGTAGGAGAGTCCCTTCCTAAACTCATTAGCCTCAGCTTCCAGTACAATCAGGTTATGAAGATCCTCAAAGTACTCTTTTCCACTGGCAGACTGATATCCCCAGAAGAAGTCAGTAGCACTCTATCTTCACTGCAAACAATGCTGGTGAATCTCAGATGGTTTGCCACCATTTCTTTCAAAACAAGGTCTGGTCCACAGCCTACTCTTAAACAAACAAACAAACAAACATACAGACATCCAAACAGAAAAAAAACATCCATCCATCCATCCATCCATACATACATACATACATACATTCATCCATAGAAATACTACAAGTGTAGTTTCATGTGATTTATGGAAACATGACTTCATTCACTCATCCCAAACCTGAAAGTAACGGTAGCTAGCTTTAGCACTATTTGAGCAGACAGGGACGCAACTAGCAGCGGGAAGAGGATAGGTGGAGGGATTGCACTATATGTGAGTGAAACATTGTATAATTCTGGACATCTGCATGTGAAGGAACTGCTTGCTGCAAAACACTGGATCTACTGTATCTTAATGCACTGCCACAGCTCTCCCTTCCTATTGGCAGATCAGACCACAGTCTCATTATATTGACCCCAAAATAAGTTCCACTTGTTCAGTGACAACCAGAGTACAGAAGGATAGTGAGGAGGTAGACTGAGGATGCTGCTGTAGCACTTAAGCACTGCTTTGAGTCAACCGACTAGGATGTTAGCTATCAGCCACACAGGGAGGACATCAATAGTATCACAAATTACATCAGAATCTGTGAAGAAATGTTCATTTCCACCCAGTTTGTGCACTGTTTCCCCAATAATAAGCCTTGGATCATCAGCAACCTGAAATCGACTCTTAACAAAAGATGAAAAAGGGAGTTTTCAAATCAGGAGACTGGAAAGAGAAAAGCAACTCAGAGTGTCACTGAGGAGGACTATGGACAACTATCAAAGGAAGGTGGAAGCCAAACTCTAGCAGAATAATGTGAGGGACATGTGGATAGGGATGAAGTAGATCATAGGTTCTGAGGGAACAAGCAGGCAGGTATCAGGAAGTCAGAAGAGAGCAAATGAGCTGAAATGTTTTTTCAACAGGTTCAGTTTCCAGCTGTGTGGTATCTCCTCTACATAACCTGACCCCCACATATCCCCACTAATTGCATCCCCCATCTCCCCCGCCACACACACACACGCTCCTCTGTGGTGTGCTCCCCTGCACATTTCTCCTCCTCCCCCTCCTTCTTAGACGACTCCCATACAGTGATAATGGGCCAGATTAGCAGACAGATGTAGAGACTACACCAGAGACTGCAGGCCCTGACAGGATCTGCCCCAGGATCCTGAAGACCTGTGCCACCTAGCTGTCAAAAAAAGATTGAATAAGCACTTATTCAATCTTTGCCTGACTCATGAGAGTCCCAGATCTCTGAAAAACAGCCTGCATGGCTCCTGTCCCCCCAAAATTTGACACTATTGAACCTTGATCACTACTATCCAGTGGCCCTCACAACATATGTGATGAAGGTAGTGGAGAAGCTGATCTTTGTCAACCTGACATTGCAGGTGAGGGAACTACCAGCCCTTCTGCAATTTGCCTACCAGGACTATTGATGATGCGGGCTTCAACCTGCTGTGGGGAGCCTATTTGCATCTTGATAGTGGTGGCAGCACTGTGAGAGTCTTTTTTTAAAATTTTACTCGTGCTTTTACATCATCCACCCATTGCTGCTGGGTTAGAAGCTATGAGGTAAGGATGTCTGCAACTTCATAGTTTCCTGGATTACTCACTACTTGACAGCCAGGCCACAGTTTGTCCATCTGGGCAATATCCTGTTCAATGTGGTGGTCAGTGATTTGGGGGATCCTTAGGAGACTATGCTGTCTCCTTTCCTTTTCACCTCATACACCACTGACTTTCAGTACAGCACTAAGTCCTGCCACCTTCAGAAATTCTCTGATGACTCGACTGTTTTAGGGTGTGAAGGGAGGAGGAGTGTAGAGTGCTGGTGGACAGGTTTGTTGAGTGGACTGGCAGAAATTAACTGCATCAGAATGTGACAAAGAACAGAGAGATGGTGATAGATTTGAGGAGGAAGAGGACTCTTTCATTGCCACTGATGATCATCGTGCAGGAGGTGTGGATTGTTGAGACTGATAAGCACGTGGAAGTGACCATCAGTGATAAACTGGAAATCCAACACACAGACACACATACATACACACATACTTTCAAAAATATCAATCCATCAATCTTTCTCCGCTTCTCTGAGGTCAGGTTGTGCTTAAGCAGGGCCACCCAGAATTCCCTCTCCCCAGGGGCTTTGTCCAGCTCATCTGGGGGATCCCAAGGCATTCCCAGGCTAGGCGAGAGAAATAGTCCCTCTGGACACCCAGTGGAGGAAACTCATTTCCACTGTTTGTATCCACGATCTTGTTCTTTCTGTCACTACCCACAGCAATCGACAATAATTGAGGGTAGGAACATAGAGCAGCTGGTAAGTTGAGAGCTTTGCCTTTCAGCTCATGTCCTTCTTTACCATGACAGACCACATCACTGCGGATGCAGCACTGATCCACCTATCGAGCTCCTACTCCATTCTTTCCTCACTCTTGAACAAGACTCTGAGATACTTGAACTCTTCAACTTGGGTCACTATCTGATCCCAACCAGATAGTGCTCCACCATTCCACAGTCAGGATGAAAACCACACTGATCCTCTTGAATCTGAGATTCAATTATCCAGTGAACCTTCCACTTCAGTACCCCCGAACAGACCATACCAGGGAGGGTGAGGAGTCTGGTCCTTTGGTAATCAGAGCACAGCCTTCTGTCTCCATAAGAGGGGGACCACCACCACAGTCTGGTAACCCAGAGGTACTGTTGCCAATATCCACGCAATGTTGCAAAAGTGTGTCAACCAAGATAGCTCCACAACACCCAGAACCTAAAGGAACTCAGGTCGGTTCTCATCCATCCTTGGTGCCTTGCCAATCAGGAGTTTAACAACCTCGGTGACCTCAGTCAACAGGTAACTGGAGTCAACACCAATACATAGGGCTCCTACTGTGACAGCACTTGAGTTAAAAAGTAAAAAATATTTAAAAAATAAAATAAGCATAACTTTTTAATACATCATAATGTAAAAGATGAACAAATAAATAAATACATGGGGTTTCTGCAATAATGAAATGAAATGAATGTGTTAAAATGAAATGAGTTTAAAAAAACAGGGCTAAACAGAAAATCTAAGATGGGATGTCTAAGACATGATTTAAACAAACATTAGTTAAAAGCCAGATAAAAAGGTGGGTCTTGGGCCTGCTTTTAAAAACATTAACATTCTCTGGAGCCCTCAGATTCTCTGGCAGGCTATTCCATAAATGTGGGGTGTAGTATTGGAAGGCAACCTCACCATGGGTTCTGGTATTAACAATGGGAATTTTAAGAAGGCTGATGCCAGAGGACCGGAGGGTCCGTGAGGGTTCGTAAGCTGAAAGCAAATCAAAAAGATAAGATCGTGCAAGACCATTAAGACTTTTAAAAACTGTAAGAAGCATCTTAAAATTGATCTTAAAAGACATGGGGAGCCAATGCAGCGATTTTAAAACAAGTGAAGATCTTTGTGCAAAAACAAAGCACCAGGTTCAGGTTCAGATCAAATGGGCCCTTCCTCCCAATTACACCCTTCTAGGTCTCACTGTCATTGCATACATGCACTGAAGTCCCCCAGCAAAACAAGAGAGTCCCAAGCAGGGCACACTCAAGTACCCCACCCAAATGACTCCAAAAAAGGGTGGGTACTGTAAATTGCTGTTAGGTACATTAGATAGATTATACTTTGTTGATCTCACAGTGGGGAAATTCACTGGCCATAGTGGATCAAAAAACAATATTAAAATGCAAACAATCAAATCAAATTCTGTATACAAAAATGAATGTCAGCTTGGTTAGCATCCTCCTCCTATCACTCACCTCCTTCACAGATTCCAGTGGGCAGCCCAGGACAGTGTTTTTCTGTCCCTGTTTGAGCTTTTCTCCCCCCAGCAGACAGCAGTGTACAGAATAGCTGAGGCTACCACCAAATTATTAAAAGTCTGTAACATGCTTGTGCACAAAGGACCTTAGTTTCCTCTGAAGGTGGAGGCAACTTTGGCCCTTCTTATACAGTGTATCAGTGTTGTGGGACCAGTCCAGTTTGTTGTTGAGGTGAACACCCAGGTACCTAAAGCTGTGCACCAGGCCAATGTCCAAGCCCTGGATGTTCGTTGGTATGTGTCTTCAGAATTCAATCGCTATCGCCTTTGTTTTACTGGTGTTTAGGACCAGCTGGTTACATTCACACAAACGCCACAAAGTCCATGATGACTGACCTGTACTCCAGATCATTCCCCTCAGACACACAGCCAGCAGTGGCTGAGTTGTCAGAGAACCTCTGATATTGAATGTGAAGTCCAATGTGTAGAGTGTAAAGAGGCTCTTCCCTTGGGGGCTGCAGGTCACCACCTCAGATACATATTTCCTTCTCCTTCTCTGTCTCCTTCAGCTGTCCCTCTGGCTTCACTCTGTACATGTCTGGAAATGGTCTTCAGGCTTCTTCACATCTCTGGAGTTGTTCTGCTCCAGCCGTTCCTCCAGCTTCTTCCTGTAGCTGTTCTTGGATTGTCTGATCTTGTACTTTAGTTCCTGCTGAACTCTCCTCTGCCTCTCTCTGTTCCCTGAAAGAAAAGCCCCTTCTTCTGGTTCAGCAGGGCTTTAAGTTCAGGGGTCACCCAGGGTGTGTTGTTAGAGAAACACTGTACCATCCAGGTCAGCACAGTGTTCTCATCACAGAAGTTTATGTAGTCTGTGATGCAGTGGGTCAGGCTGTTGATGACATGACCATGAGAGCTGTAGAGTGTTTCCCAGTCTGTAGTCTGGAAACAGTCTGTCAGTTTCTCACTGGCCTCATGAGTCCACACTTTCATAGACTTCTTCTGTGGAGGATCTCTTCTCACCCTGGGTGTGTATTCAGGACGCAGATGTACCAGGTTGTGAACATCCAAGTGGGGGCATGGAGGTGTATGCCTGCTTTACATTGGCCTACAAATGGTTCAGTGTCTTGTTTTCCCTGGTATTTCACATACTGGGTGAAGGTAGGAAGAATGGAGGACAGAGATGCATGATTAAAGTTTCCACTGATGGGCAGGAGAATCTGGGGGTGTTGGCCCTGCATACAGGTCACTGCCCTCTGGAGCAGTTCACATGTGGCTGCAGCATCAGCCGAGGGAGGGATGCACATATTTAACACAATAACGTGAAAACTCCCTCAGGATGTAATAAGGGTGAATACCCATTTTGTCAGTCAGGTTGGAGAGCAAATAGATGTTTCCCACTATAACTGAGGATAAATATGGCCTGTATCCTAGTTTCCTCTTCCAGAGCCTCTGTCCAGCTCTGCACCCTTTTATCTCCATATCTCCACTGAAATCTCCAGCTTCTACACTTGGAGTAAAGCAGGGCTGCACAGTGCCAACAGCTGATCCCTGGTGTAAACTAGCCATGGCTGGCTGGACCTGATGGGGTCCCCCAACAAACCCCCCAAAAGTCCAAAATGAGTTAAAAGCAGAAAAAATAAGCAATAAGAATGACAAAACACGTGAAACATGATAGAAAACAGTCGAAAGAAGGAAGAATAAGAAAAAAAGTGTTATGTGCTGAAGAGGTTGTGGCAGGACCCACATACAGGAGACGAGAATGGCAGGAGTACAAAATCAAAAATCCTTTAATGAAGGCAACACAAGCATTGATCCAGTGAAACTTAAAAAATATCTTCAGCCAAAAACAACTCAAAGTTGACAGTATGGACTAGCAACAAGCAAGGGAAAGACAAGGCAATATATACAAACAGAACTTAATGAGGTACAGGTGCAAATAATCAGGGCAGACAGGCGCAAGGGAAGTCTAACTATAGCTAAACACAAGAACACAGACCTTCAAAATAAAACAGGAACTAACCAAAAACTAAAGCCACAACAATAAGAGGTAGACCTGCTGTAGCCTCCTACTGCTCGTACTGTGCCATGCTGATGAAGATAAACAAACAACAAACATAAGTAAAAAACAACACTCAAGACCTGTACTCTCACCAAAAGGCCCAATGAAAAAGTAGGGAGGTTACCTTCTCATTCACCAGTGTGAACCTCAATGAACAGGCACTGAGCTAGGAGGTAATAAGTATGCCCACCCTTGCATGGCACCTCCCACTTGGCTTAATTCCAGAGTGGAACAGAGTTAACCACTCTCAAGAAGACTGGTTCCGGACCCTGAGCCATGTGTTGAGGTAAATACGACCTAGAGCCAGTCTCTGCAGTTGAGGATTGGACAGCCATGGTCACCACCTCTAGCCACCAGTCAACTCACACTGCACCCACCCCTATGGCCTCTCCCACAAGTTGTGAGCCCATAGAACTGGCAAACCACATTTCCTTTTCAGGTACATTTCATCTTCAGAGCCTGCACTGATGTGGCCTCTTAGTGCCACATCGGTGCAGGCCCTGCCACTAGGCCCTAGCCATTAAGCCCTGCCCCCAGACCTGGTTCCAGAGAGGGGCCCTAGAGACCCCAGATCCAGGAAAGGGAAAATGAGCATCAATGGTTTTATTCATCATGTGGGGCCTTTTGAGTGGCACTTTGTCCGGCTCCTCACCTAGGACCTGTTTGTCTTAAGTCACCCTACCAAGGGCATAAATCTACAGACAACTGAGCTTCTAGGAACATTGGAACACTCAAACACCTCCTCAGGGAAGAGCATAGAAAAACATGCATGCATGCACACACACACACACACACACACACACACACATATATATATATATATATACAGTAAAACCCCGCCTTACGTCCACCCCGAAATAGAGACCAACCCGTTATTACGGGCACTTTTCGGAAGAACGGATGTTTTTGCTATGTAATTCAATGGTCGTAAGCTCCG
>JAOWBL010004404.1:19139-38272 GCA_028564865.1 Zenarchopterus dispar | reverse complement strand
GTGGTCTTGTGATGGATCAGCAACCTGTCCAGGATGTACTGTCTGCCTTTGACCTAAGAAGAGCTCCAGCAGATCCCAGACGGTTAAATGGACTGGCTCTGAGTAACACGGTCCACAAAAGAGACAGGGGTCTTGCTGACCTCCCTGGAATAGAGTGGATATGTCTCTACAACCACTGTTAGAAATGAAGTTAGGAACAGGACAATTCATGAATAAGAAGCCCCCTTTGCACATGCACTACTTTCCATTAATCCTGAGGTCATCCAAATCATGGTATTCCTCAAAGTCTTGACTGAAGACCACTAGACTTCTTTTTTTTATGGTCCTTGAAGATGTTTCATCTCTCCATCCAGCCAATGATGCCTTCTGGATGGAAGGTGAAACATCTTCAAGAACCAAGAAAAAGAAGTCTGGAATCTTAAATGATTCCAATGTGCTGATTACAACTAAACATGGCATATAAATATGTGTGTAGGCATTTATGCATTAAAATTTCAACACGGCACAAGTCAGAGCTGGTGCAGTCACATTAATAGACAGGCCCGCACGTTGATGGAGACCTGTTCAGGAGAATTTTATTTGAAAACCTTGAGCATTGTCCAAACTTTCAATGCTCAAGGTTTTAGCTGTCATGGTAATCTGCAGCACAAAATCTTTTTTCACCTTAGCCAACAAGTAAAAAGCACATGGGTTTTCTCTTCTCCATCTAATTAAAAATCAATATTTTTGACCACTCTATTTCTTTGCTGTTTTTTTTTTTTTTTAACACAATGACTCATGTTTCCAAATTGATATGAATTTTGTTAGTATTCTTAGAGGAGGACAGTGCTGGCTTTACACAAAGATCCAACAAAAACAGTCAAAGACAATCACACTGAACTCCAGACTTAAGGTTTATTCATTATCTGATCACACCATCCATTGCCTTTTGAACCACAGCTCTGTGAAAGAAGACTCAGGGATTACTGAAAGAAAAACAGAAAAGAAGCCAGATTTAAATTTGTTAAAAATGCAGCCTGACAGTCCACAAAGTCTTTGGGAGAATGTCCTTTGGACTGATGAGCCAAAACTTTCGGCAAGTCATATTGGCTCTGTTTTCACAGGCTGAAAGGTGAAGCTTTCAAAGGGAAGATCATTAACATACCTACTGTGAAAATAGAGTGGGGCTCAGTCATGTTTTGGGACTGCTTCACTGCGCTGGACATACCAACTTTAATTATGTGCAGGATAAAGTAAGCTTTCAAGACTAACAGGGTATCCTAGTTTCATCCAACACGACAATGGCCTAAAACACACAACTAAGAACATCCAAAAAAAGATCATATTCTTATTGGTTTAGACCAATCCAGTGGTAAGCAGGTATACATGACAGAATTTAATCACTTTCCAGAAGAAATAAAGCATTGTTCCAATGACCTGTAAATACTAGCAATTATTTCCCATATTTATTGTAATATATCCATGAAGTAGCTTTTATGGTCACATTACCCAAAGTTTTTGATAGAATAAAATCCTTCTACAAGAAAACTGTAGTCTGTCCATGATCATGTTTCTTTTAAGATGCTTTCACTAAAAAGACAGCTGAAATGTCAGTTTTATTGCTAATCCCAAATCTTCCACATGGACACTGAGACACAGCGCAGTAGCAGTCGAATGGATGAAGTATGGATCACTGTTTTTTTATAGCTTCCTGTAGTCATGTGATCGTGATCACAGGAATCAAAGGCTGCACATTTATCATGGCACATGTCATCCTGTTTTCAGGTACAGAAGAAAGGTTGATGAAAGGATACAAGATCATCACACGCAGCATGAAGCACCTGTAGAAAATAAATAATTTTTTTTGTATTTGGAAACATGTTGGCTGGGGCACATTCAGTTAAAAGCATTTCATGAGATTCTAAACATCATCAAGTCTTTCACTTTGACGTCTACCTTCAAATTGTAAACACATTTTCTATAAGTATAGCAAGAACTCAGTGATTCATTAGAATTAGCCTCCCACCTCTATGCCTATCCTTTCCCATGGCTGTTTCATATGTTCTGGGCTTGGCGTCATAAAACAACACATCTGTGCTTTCGAGGTCAGTAATTTAACAAACTGTCTGAACTGTTCTAATGTTCTGCTTGTTGAGCCACACTAGAAAAAATTACTGTGAGCAGTCTTTTTCATTGAAGCATAAGCCATCTTTCATCCATCATTTAAATAAAAAAGGAATTTGAACAAGTTTTTTTCAGATTGCAAAGTTTTGTATATCAGGTGCAAATTAAATGCAAATAAGCATATGCATATATTCATTTTTACGTGACTGGTTGATTTGCTTGCATCCTTGTTATTTAACCTACAATGTCTTTCACTGGTAACTTAATTTTCAATCCATTTTAACAGAAAAAGACAACAAAACTGCATGATGGTAAGCTAATGACGTCTCTGCGGGGTGCTTCTCTCCATTGAGTGACCTTCGTCTCTGAACTGCAAACATCCTGCAAAATGCAGAACCGGAGGAGGGGAGGGAGGGGAGCGTCAGGGGAACTGAGCAGAAAGTTAATGAACATGCTGCTGAGACATACAGTAAATGCACAATCATGACTCTGGAAGCTGACAGCTCCATGAGCCACCCACGCGAATCAGCACCAATACTTCTGCAGTCCCTTGTGGCCTCCCATCCCATTCACACTAGCTCTCTCGCCAGTCTCCATGAAAAAGAATCTGAGGAAGACATAGGTTTGAGAGAATTATACTGCAGGGAAATCAATGTGCCATTTCTATGGTCTTGAGAAAAAGGGCTCTGTGGCTGTTGTAAGTGGGAGAACGAGAGCTTGTCATTGCAGACATTTAATTAATTTCTGAGGTCCCCGAAGCTGAGGGCTGTGGGATTTTGAGGAAGGGCAGAAAGTGAAGGAGCCATGGAGTAAAGGAAGGTGAAGTGCCCAGGTGATAGACTGTATGCATGAGGCTTTATATAAGAGATTGGTGTGCTTTTTCAACCTATACTTGTGCTGAGAACAAATATTCAAACACAAAGCCTTTTCTTAATTTGAGTAGAGTAATTGTCCTGCTGTGGACAGTAGGCCTCACTGACCCAAGAACATATGTGTGTTGGTGGTATATATATATATATATATATATATATATATATATATATATATATAGCTCCATTTCCACTGAGCGGTGAAGTCCAGGGCAGTATGGTTTGGAAGGGTTAGAATGGTCCACCTAATTCAGGTGAGTGTTCCCAGTACAGCTCTGATGGAGAGCTAGGTTAACACCAATCCAGCCAAGACTACTCCTGGAATAGTCTTGGCTGGATTGGTGTTCACTTGGGGAAGCAATGTGTAATATGAAGCCAAAAACTGGATTCACACTTCACAGCCCAAAGTGGGGGGACTATTGCTACAGAAAGGGAGTTGGTCATCCTCGCGTAAGAAACAAGAAAACACACGGTCCTCCTCGTTAATTTTATGGTGTCAATTCAAGGTAAAATGTATTGCACTGCAAAACCAAAAAAATATGAGAATCAAAACACAGAATCTGTAACCAAGAATTCAAAATCTGTAACAGAGTGCACTCATTTTTTGTTACACTTTTCTTTTTTGCCATCATTTCTAAAACCATCTCTGTTTCCAAGCCATCTTTCTCAGTTGCACTTTTTTCTTTTTGGGGCTGTAATCTTAAACAAGTCAGATCAGTGCAGCTTCAATCTTCTGTGGGCAAGAGGGACATAGACAAGGTCTACATATTTGCCGTTGAATTGACATGGACTTTCTCCACCATCAAATGTTTAATGAAACAAAAATCAGCAGCTATTTCCATAGCAATCCCCCAAAAAACTTTGCAAGTTTTGCATCAAACTTCTTTTCTTTTCTGTCCTTGAGATATCCCCAATGGGGGAAACCACTGCCAATATTTACTCTGGATCTTTTTTTGATCTGCTTTTTTTCACTTCTGAATGAGGTTTTTTTTCTCCTCACCAGGTGGTTGTGGTGGTGGCAAAGTTCTCTTTCTTGCTTCAGCCATCCTTGCTGTTTCTATTTATCTATCCTAAAATATCAACGTGGGGCGATACCTAAGTGACTGGCGACAAGTTCAAGTATGCCCACAAATGGGGTGATGTCTTCATGTCATCATGCTGTACTGAGGTCACAATGTTGCTTGCTACTGCCATATATGGCAGAACCTGGTATTACAAGACTGGACAGCCCGCAGCTGTTTATTTCGCACGCTAACTCTCCAGATATCTCAGTAGCCAAATACATAGTAACAATTCATGTGACATGACGTCACTTATTTCCTCTCACTCTCTTGCTGTTTCAAGGTTATTTTGAGATATTTTGACCAACAATCTTTCATATTGCTTCTTTAAATAAAAGGGTAACAGGGCACTGTCTCAATTTCTCGACGATTTGTTTAACAGTGAACTGATGGATGGCAAAACACTCTTATTTCTTGGTATAAAATATAATACAGATATTTTACAGGTGTGGAAATAGATTTATTGGAGCTTCAACTAGTTTGTGGGCCAACAAACTTTCAGTAACCTACAACTAAGGAAAAAATGCACTGTAACCTAGATTTTATTCCTACCCATCGCTTCTTAACATGTGTGTTAAAAGCAATATATCCCCTGGTTGTCACAGCCTATTTCATAGTAAAAACAAACAAAAAACAAAACCCACAGTATAAGAAGTAAAAGTTTATCTTCAGAACTTTATCGTGTTGTAGACTTCTGGGGGGGGGGCATCTGTTTCCATCAGGTATGATAAGGAGATCCTGATAAAGAGATATTTTTAATTAAAGAGGCAAAACAGTGTCTGCACAGAGAGATGTAGCATGTATGTATTTTGTATTGTATGTATCTATGTTTGTATTTTTTCAGTGATTTTTCCTTTTGCTGTGTTGTCACACCATTACTAACAAAAGAAACTAAAATATATTTTTTGCAAGTTTTTCAAAAACAAAACAAAAACTGAACCAAATATTTTGTCTTGTTTTTTTCTGTATTCTAACAAACTTGAGAAGAAAAATGACCGAGGCCATTATTTTATAAAGGGGTACAATATGCAGGCTGAGAATTCACCATGACAGGCACTTATATGTTATTCCTGGGGTGACATTTATGATACTTAATGACAACTGGAAACAGTCTCCCAATCCACGAGTGATTCCCAAAGATATACATCTTCTTGCAACTTTCATACAGTTTTAGGCAACATTCCTGAATCTGTAGAAGCTTTTTAATAAGGAGGTGATTTATGTGAAAATCTACTCACAGATTTATGAAGATTTCATGAATGTTTAAGTATAATTGTGGCTTAGATGAAGACCAGATTTCATGTCATAGCAAATGAAAAGCAATGTGTTTAATAAAGCAAGGTAATTTCTCCAACACCTGGCTGCAATAAGCACAGTTCACAGTACAAACAACACCTTCATTTATCCAGACATATTTAAAAAAAAATCTTTTTTCTTTGATCAACCATTCTCTATCATTTTAATGCAAAAGTATCAAATGGTACTAAATTGCATTATATAACACTGTGTTACTACTGCATGGTGTACTGTCTGAAAAATCTGATCACCAGATATTTCTGATTTAGCTTCACTTTTATAAGAATGATAAATTCTCTGTCATTATGTCTGACATTACCACATGAAAGAAACTCCATCTATTTTCTGCATCTACCTGATCCCGGTCGGGGTCACAGGGATAAGGCTGGAACCCATCCCACCTGTCATAAAGCCTAAGGGGGCCAGGTCCAGGGCTCCAGTTCATCAAATGAGACAAGCAGCTATGAAGACTCAAACTCACTCCTGCTATTAATTTAGAATCACCTATCATGCATGTTTCTGGATTATGAGAGAAAACTGGAGAAAACCCTCAAGGATACCCAGGATTTGAACATCAGCTCTCTTTCTGTGAAGCAACTGAAATTATCTTAACTGAAATTTATTTCCACCAACTGATTTTGATCAGAAAGTCAAAGGTACGCTAATTAACTATGATCTAATGGAAATGCTGAAAATAAAATCACATAGCATGGTTCCTTTACCATGTAGATCAATGTATTTTCTTCAGCAAGGGTGTAAATCATTCCTCTTCATATAGAGGGGTATTATGACACAGCCACAACAAGAGCATGTTATCATGTTGCACTGTCTTGCAACATAATATTTTTCCTGTAGGGTACATAACACAGATCACAAATAGTTCCTAACATAATAATAAATTATTGATGCTGGTAAATTTAATGAAGTCATGGAAGTTTGCTTCTACAGATTTTAACATACACTACAGGACTGGTTGTTTTCCTTATTATGTAGCTTGCTAATTTTGCGTCATGCAGCACTCCTGTTTTCCTGCGGGTGGTTGAATGACTGCTGCTGTGTGGGCTATGAATAGACTGAGAAAAATTAAGCAAATAAAAGCTGTGTGCATGCCATATCTTTGTCCTGTAACCCTGCAGAGCGGAGTCTGGATGCCTGCAGAGCTGAAATATGGAGCTGTCATGGACAGGCACATACAGCAGGAGCAGAGAGAGGACACTGTGACCCAGCCAAAGAGTGTGGTGAAGACGTGGCCAGACTGGTTTAAACTGCCTTAAGCCTAATATGTCATTGCCATTGCTCCAGTGTGCATGAAATAGTCTTGATCACTTTTGGGAATAAAATGTCACTACTGACTCCTTAATCAGAAGTAGACCCATAAAATGTTGGCTAAGTGCTTCTGAAGTGAGAAGTGAACTGGAGGAAGTGCAGTGTCAAAACACTGAATGCACTCTCAACAGTTTGTGACTTCTTGAATATAATAGTCTCTTCTCCTCATGCAAATAAACCTTAAGGTGAACCTGTCAGTTGTACTCTGTGACTTTAAATCCCCATATATAATTTCCTCCTGCTTCACTGTGTGCTGACACTCACATCAGCAAGGTGGGGTGTGCTCCCATTTTCTGAGGTAATGACATTTGGCTACTTGAACAACTACACCAAGATGTTTGTGAAGTAATTCAAAAGACTGAAGCAGTAAAATGTTTCTAAAAGCTACAAGGTAAACTTTCCTAATGGACCTTTCAGATATGGTTCACACTGTGCAGGAAGGACACAGAATAATGCACAGTGTTCTCAAAACTAGTAGCTGAACTCCATTAATATGTGCAGCATATTGGCTGCTTGGATACTGAGAGGGAAGCTTCACTTTGCCAAAACAGCAACTAGTGTAGCCGTCGTGACTCTGCATAAGCTATTGGAATAATATTATGTTAATGCGAAATGATGCATGTGTCAGATTGTGTGTGAGAGTCCTATAACTCTAAAATCAGACTATGATTTTTTTTCACTGCATTTAGACAAACAATACAAATGTGATTCACAAGAATTTAGATAGCTCAGAGATGATGAGCAGATGTAGACAGACTTCTTTAAAACAGTCTAAGACCATTGGTTGACTTGGCTATAGTGCAGAGAATCAATACTAATGTGTCTCCAGTTAGTAAAACAATATCTAAATGTTCAAAAGGGGAATGCATATTTCGAAAAACAAGAATAATATAAGCAGGCAACTCTGTAGGTAGGTATCGCACTTGTACAGTAGACAACTGTATGTATCATCAAGATAATATCACAGTTTCAACTTCAAACCATTTTTATGAAGATAAATAACTTAAAAACTGTCTATTATGTGAGTTCTACCTAATTATTACAATTTCTGGTTTAAAAAAATATGCAGTATAAAAGTGATCCTAACTTTAACAACACATGAAAAAAAAAAGGCCTTTTGGAAAGTAGGAAGATGTGACTAATAAAAATCCTATGCTTTACTACCTTGTTTCCCTATATACACATTTAAGAGCATAAGCACTAGAAAGTGTTTTAGAAATACTGATTCATCTTAAGAAATAGCACCATAAGTTTGGAGAAAGTGGATGGAAAGCATTGTGACATTACACTGTCAGCCACAGCTGGATGACAATGATGCTTTTAAAAAGCAATGGAAACAAAATAGTCCGTGTCAGAAATGCCAGCACACTTGTTCAACAAGCCGGAGTAAGGTGGAACTGCAAACAAAAGTATGAGACAGTGCACATAGTCACAGAACAAAGGAGTGATAAAGGAAATGAAAGTGCATTTAATGATTCCCAGCTATAATTCTTAATCACAGACGAACACTCAGGGAGCAGAGGGGAGGAGGGTGACAGCAATTTGAACTGATCTATGCCTCTATAGTCTTTTCAGTATCATTATACACTGTTATTGGCTGATTGCCACACCAGCCTTGTTTAAATAACGGAGGAATAAAAATGTCCCAACCACAGCAAATAAGAAGCCATTAGAAAAACATTGCATCTAAGTAACCATGATAGCAACTAGTGACGACATCTCTGAGGTTTGGACTGCCTGGACCTCACTAATTTCTTTGTTTTGAAATGAGACGATAAACAATGGCACAAGTCTAGCCTGCAGTGCTTCTGACACAGTTGAGTTTGGAAGATTAAGGTTGACACATGACTCGAGGAATGATGATTGGTTGCATTTAGTTATAAAAAGTGAATCATAGGCAGAGTTGCAGAGCTGCACTGGCTACGGAAAATGCATTAAAATTAATGTGATGTAAAATTGAGTTGAAGTAAAGATGGAAGAGCGGGATAATTCTACTCTGATTTGGGTCCGTGAGGTCACAGCACTCTGGAAATCTCAGCAGTTTACCAAATGAGATCTTTTCACCCTTAGCAGGCAATATGGCAGGGTTGTTATCTCAGAGATGTGAGTGTCAGTCAAGATACCTAAATATATGTTTAAAGTACAAAACAGTATATTTTTTATGTATGTCCCGTTAAAAAGAAATATTCAGTGCTCACCAAAATCTTAACTCGGCAGCTTATTACACAGCAGACAATGCTTCGTGGCACTGTGTAGGAAACAATTAAAGGGAAAACAGACTCAGTTGTGCTTACTACCTTTGAACCTTACAGCCCTGCATCAACACAAGTTTCAACAAACACAACAAACCCTATTCAAACATGCTGGATTCCCCGAGGGCTTAACAAATGCCTCTGATGCTGGTAGAGATTCGAATGGGTGATGAGAGGAGCACATTAAGTGTGCTTAAATAATCTCCTCATCAGAGTAACAGCTTAATCAATGTTTCAAGCCACTGAAAATCAGCTAATGAAATAGTCCTCTCCAGTGCAACCAGTACAGGGATTAATCAACACCGAGGGCCAGTGGGTCAATGACCAAAGAAGTAAGTAGTATGCGTGTTTGTGCATATGTGTGTGTGTGTGCACTAAAGCTGGAGTCCTGGATGATTAAGTGTGAATATCCATATGTTTCACAGCTTACTTGACTGTGGCTAGTTGCAGCTTGAATAACTGCTCATTTTAAATTGCCAGCAATGTTAAAATTTCAAATTAAAGAAAGATATATGGAGCAGATGGGGGTTGTCAGCATCGCTGAGTGGCCAATAACGACACCGAGCCATAATCTTGTGTCTGATTGCAACTGTGCATATGTGTGGGGATATGTATGACTGTATGGAACAATGCATACATGAGTAGGTGGTGGAGGGGTGCCTTCTGGCTGTGTGATAACGTGAATGGCCCCACCAGGTGTCTAATGAAGCATCAGTGACAGAAAGAGGGAGGATGCTCTTTTTGCCTCCTCTGCAGCCAGGGCGCTGTTTTTCATTTTCGTGCACCATGTGGATGGGCTGCACTGAAGATAAAAGGATAAATAGAGGTGTACACAGTAGTATGGAGGAGTTACTCATGATGAGGGCTTGCTTTAAGGCAGTGGAATGTCAGCTCAGCAAAATGATAAAAAAGCTGCAAAAAGGCAGCTTCCCATTTATTACATTCATTAGGCACAAGTGCTTGCTGAATATGCACAATCCAAAACGTCTCTATGTATCAGGGTGACATTATTGGGTGTTGCCTGCATGTGCAAACCAGAGTCATTGATTCTGGTCCAGGTGCAGTGAATGGCTTAAAATAGGTCTATTCAGATGTGAGGAGGGGGCAAAGATGGTTGGACTTCTTCATTTCTCCTTCTCCGATGAAACTGTGAAGCAAAAGAGGAGGGTCTCATTTGAACCCAAATCTACTCAGCTTTGCATGCAATGATCTGAAACAAAACTAATATTTATTGATCAGATGACGCTAAATGTTTTCACTTGAAAAGTTTTTTTGTTTTTCAAAAAGAGCTTAGAGTTTGTTGGCTGTTTGTTTTTTTCTGTTGTTTTGTTTTGTTTAATAGATGGCAACGTACATAATGCTTTGTTGTGTGGTAGTTAATGGCAATGTCTTTTTTTTCATGACTGAGTGTGCATTTAATAAATTGGCCCTGGCGTTGACATGGGTGGTAAAGAGGCACTTATTGCTTACTGCAGGCCTTGAACATGTGACATTGTGTGACATTTATCTGACGATAAGGAGGACTTTATGTCACACACACACACACCACCACCTCGCTGTGGTGATACTTTTTTTTTCCCCACCTCTCATCATGAAACTCCAGGTACCCAACTATCCCACTGTGCAAAACCCTCCAGAATCCGGAGATATCTTTGCCTGGATAGCCTGAGATTTGTCTCATGCATGCATATCCATGGTGGACAGTTTCCGGCTATGACAGTTTCTGATTTCATGTCCTTAGCATATCAACTCCAGCCATGGGACGATTTTGATACTGACAGAATCTGTAGTTCAGATTCACTCCAAATATCAGATACTAGCCAAGCAACAGAAAATAAAAAAAGCCCAAATCACTCCTGTTCTACCACCACCCCTTAACATTTATATGAGGCGTTTGTGCTTCTGTGTCATGTTTGACTTTCCCCAAACATCGAGCTGTGCTATATTTTATTTAAATGTTTTCGACTTTGCTGTTTTAATACACAGTCAAATGCTCCAGATGCACAAATGGCTAAAGCTTCAGTTTTTAATAATGGGGTCATGTGAAGGATTTATTTTCAAGCAGAGGCATAGTTACTTATCTGGGTGAAATCTAATTTTCTTGCTGTGTTCATTAGGCCCTCTCATATCGCATCATAAGTTTGCTCACACACTCACACTTGCTGATGATCAGTTAATTAGGTGGACGTGATTAGCAGCACCTGGCTGCAGTTTACCATCTTAATTCCTAGGAAAGCAGTAAGGGTCTACTTTTATTTTTTTCATGCACTGCCTCTGAACTTTATGTGCTATTGTTTGTATGACTTGTATTTATCCAATTTAACTACCATATAAGGAACAGATGATGTATTTTCCTTTTGAGTTGACCGTATGTAGATAATGTGTGAAAAAAAACATGCAATGAGTGTGATAACCTTTTCCAGCAGCTTTGCTTTTTTTCCTTGCAGTCTTCTTCAGTGACTCTTCCTGAGTGCAGACCAGTTCAAATGAGTAACGACCGGCTGCTAGATCGACATACGATCCATCCATCATTCCACTGACACATTTTCAATGCATTCTCCTGAGGAAGAGCCTGACTCACATGCACAGGACATATGTGCATTCGCTCAGCTGCAAACTCCCCAACTCTGAAAATCTCCCATCAGCCATTCTGAAAATCCTAACCCAGCATTTAGTTCGGAGGGTTGAGTAGAAGCAAGGTAAGGTGGATGGAAAGCAGTTAGATGACTTCAAACTTCTGTTTTATGACAATAAATTAAATTAGTGTCCTCCATCCCAGATGGCTGAAATAGAAATAGTCATTTTGCTTTGCCTGGTACAGAGTGTGGAGCTTAACACCAGCCTGTCCATGTCACACATGTCAGTAAGAGCATCTCTGAAGTAACTTTAAAGAAAAGATTCATATCATCCATTGTTATCAATTCCATGTTAAATCAGATTTGTTTTCATTTTTTTTCAGCTGACTATATCTTGTAATAAGACAAATGACAATGGCACAGGTAAAACTTCATAATTTGTTTCACAATCTTTATCAGCACCCACCATACCATCTCTGTAGCTGTCAGTAAGATTTCTGCATCTGTCAGCAGTTGTTTTTGGTCCACTCTTCCCAAACAATCAATTAGCTTTCTCACATTTAAAGCCTGCATTTTAAAGCACTTTTCAGATTTTTTCAAAGGTGTCCAATTTATTGAGATCAGAGCTCACAAAGAACCATTAAACAATAGCTTGTTTTTTTTCTTAAACCAGCCATTTCAGAGTGCTTTTATCTGTTAGTTTTGGGCCATTGCGCTATTAGAAGACCCATGACCTGCTAGCAAAGTTAAGCTTCCCAACAATGGCAGAACATTTTGCTCCAACATGCCTTGATAACCTTGAAACTTCATTGTTCCCTCCACAGATTTGATGTTGCCCCATCTCAGACTGAGCAGAGATCCTCGCATTGGGTGTGGTATTATTTTCTATGAAAGCTTAATTTCTCAATCGATAAACACAGATCCCATATGACTTGTCAAAAACCTCATGGGGACAGTCTGAGAGGCTATAATTCCATAGATCCTACACTTCTAAATAATTTACTGTAGTCACACGAACATAAAGTTACCTGGAGATAGTCTTGCCGTTATCATTTACATGCTTAGGTTTATTTTGCTCCCTGAGCTCCTCAGATATCTCTCAGCTACTTTGGTGGTTCATCAGACTGGTAGATACAAGATCCAAATTATATGTATCTGAGTTTTCCTTCTTTAAATGAGCTGAGTGGCTGATAAAAATGTAAAAGCACCTGTGATAATTATTAAGGTTAAACAGTTTAAAACATGACTATAATACAAAAATTTGATCATTTTAGGGGTATCAGCAAATGTGTCCAAACATTGCCAGTTTTAACTCAATAGCATTTTAATAGTCTTGGAAAATATTCTTGAATGTGAAAAAACTTTTATTGGTTTAATCTATCACATACCAAAGGCCTTTAGGTATAAATGAGAATATAAGGGCCACAACTGATTTGTCTATTACTGAAGTTCACAAAGCAGGAAAATGACATTAGGACAGGGATAAGAATTTTCCGGTAGTTACCTTCGTTTCAAATGTAGCCTGGGTAGGTAAGAAGCCATTTCACTGGAACAGTAATGGTTGGGTTTTGGCAGTTTGGGGAATTTTGTTTCTGGAATATAAAACACCCCAAGGACATGGTAATTATTTTAATAACACAGACTAATACAGTCAGCAGTTAATAATATTCTGCCTTTTAGAAATCAGATAATCTCTTACTTGACCAAGGTTTCATAAATTTCCCCATGCCCATGTGAATATAATCCAAGGCCCTGGCAGGATTCAGCCTTTCCCCCAAGCCTTTTCATTGAAGATTTTAACCTTGTATATCAGAAAAAGAGGTATTTCAATTGATTAATTAGGATATTTAGTCCTTTCTTTTCATTTATATTACTCCCTCTCTTTAAAGCATAATAGTTTAGATTTGCTACTGCCTGAAGACCTAAAGCAAAAATTTCTCCACTGCACTCTGCTCTGCTTCTTCAAGCCCAATTTAAATGTTTAACAACTGCTGTTTGGTGTTGAAAAGTTTGACAAAAAAAAAAAATCCAGCAGGATATTAAATGACTTCAAACATGACTTTCTTTAGATAAAAGTATCTGTTTAATGGTATTTTCTTATTCATAGTGTTATCTTAACTGGGTTGATATCTGAATGTTATCCATGTAAATACACTGACTGTGGCCATATTGCTATGGGAACTGATGGATGTTTCTCATCCACGCTGCGTAGCTGTGCATGTATCTGTAGTATTTAAAAAAAGCTAGGTAAAGCTGAGTAAAAGTAACTGAATGCAAAATGGTTTATTTGCAAGGAAAAACTCATATGAGGGTAAGAAAGACACAGCCATGGCTGGAAAAACCCTTTTATGTCTCCAGAGGGACTTTGAATTCTGACACTACCACAACTGCAGCCTCCAGCAACAATGCTCCATCTTTGCTATTCAGTTCCTTCACTTCACAATCCTATGATTCACTAGGTCAATCTACCCCTTAAAACCCACCTCTTACTTTACAACAGCTGGATGGACTCCAACCCTGAACATGATTGAAGCAGCTATAGAAAATGAAGAGCTAGCCGGACCTTTTCCAATGGCTGTGTGTCTGTAATGATGGCATTAAAAACCTCCCAAAAAACCCTAAAAGTTGTCTTCATCAAAAGCTTTACTTGCAAGTTGCCCTTTAATACTTACCAGTGTCTCCTCCAAAGTGAAGCTGTAACTTAAATGGAGTCTTGAGATGAAAAAGAAAGATGTTTTACATCATACATTCTGATGATGTATCAATACATGCAGTTTGTTTGCAGTTTTTGTTTGATCACTATGGGTAAGCTGTAGAGAGACATGCAAACACAGACTCAGCTCAAAATTGCACATATTATGCCTCAAAGAGTTGACAGTAAATGCAAAAGCATCTGTATCTCAGTTCATGCTGTATTGAACAAAACATTCTCTATAGAGAATGATGGCTTCAGTATACATTATCAATGAAATGCCCAACTTGCTGAGATCTAAAGTAGACACAAACTAATAATTCCACATTTTATGTTTAAGTATAAAATCTGGTCCAGACAAACAATCTTGCAGCCAAAACCAACTTAAAAATCAAGTTGGTCATCCAGCACCTGAGTAACCTCATCCACCATATGGCCAAAGAGATTTTTTTTTTTTAAAAAAAAGAAAGAAAAAACTTTTATTTGCATCATACCATGTATTTGGTAGCTGGAAAAGTCCACATAGGCACACACCTTGGAAGATGGTGATAGAACAAAATGAGGTGGCTGACTCCACACCCTAAAAACACCAAAAACATAATCGAATATTTGTTTAGAATGTTCAAAGCCTTGTACAAATCTTGCATGGGAGACATTGTACTCAGTGAGACTTTTTTTTTTTTTTTTTTTTGGGACCAGAGCTTACAAATATTGCAGAATGGTCGACACGTTGGCTCAGTGGTTAGCACTGTTGCCTAACAGCAAGAAACTTCAAACACCAGCAGGAGCATCTCTGTTTGGAGTTTGCATGTTCTCCCACTACTTGTGTTGGTTTTCTCCAGGTTCTGGTTTCCTTCCAAAAACATGTATCTATGGATAATTGGTGATTCTAAATTGCCCACATGGGGGAGCGTGAGTATGTGGTTTCTTGGCAACATGTTTGCAATGGATCTCTGCGGTATGTGCCCTGCCTCCCACCTAATGATAGCTGAGATAACCTCCAGGAGATCCCTGTGATGCTGAATAGGAATGAACCTATGCAAATCAATGTTTGCCGTTTCATCTAGAGGGGATGTGGTAATTCACCGTAAAAGCCTGTCTTTTCCTAAAATTGTTTCTTAGAAGAATTCTACTTTCCTCTTTTTTGTTCTTTTTTTAAAACTGTCTTTAGAAGATGTGCAGTCTCAAGAGTAATCCTTCCCGGTCTTTAGTTCACCCCAGTGATCACTTTGTTCAATCTGCAGCAGGTATGCAGCTGAGAAGGACTGTTTCTGGCAAGAAAAGCCCAAAAAAAGTCACGTCAAACTCTGAAGTAATCTCTTTGTGTACCATTTAAATGATGTATCAGTCACTTGCATCATGAATTCCAACTGAAACCCCACAGATGTGTGGTTTGATATACAGAGATTCCCATTTACTGGTTTTGATAGACAGAATCTTGGTGGTGGCTTAGAGTCACATAAGAGCAGAAGACGGTAATCACAGCTGCCGAGGGAGATCATTATTTGGTGAGCCTGCTCATTTATTTGCAGGATTTCTTTAAAGGCCAAGGTTGTAAATGTGTTTTTTTTTTCTTTTTTTTTTGCATCAAGACATACACGTGTTCATGATCAAGGCCTTGCGCTGAAGACAGGGACAGAAGGATGCTTCTGTTCACTTTTCTTGTTTTTGTTGTGTATTAATCCACTAACGAACCCCAGGGTGAATAAGAGGTTGTTGGCTCTGCTGACCCACACGTTCATCCCAAGGTCTGTGCGTTATCCTTGTTTTCTGTCATGTTCAAGAGTGTTCCCACAGCAGTGTAGACATGACAACTTTCCTTAAAGCTAAGAAAACACGTGTTGTAATTGTACCAGCTGCTTCTCACTTCTTGGTGATGTTTTTTTCAAACCTATGGTTATTCAGGAATTCTCTTTGTTGGACACACCCCTACAAGGAGGCTTATGCAAATCTGTTGGGGTAGTCATCTTAAGAAGAGAAACATTGAGTCAACACCCACGTTTTGAGGAGAAAAAGCAAAATGTAATAATGATAATACACACACAATGAGCAAATACTGACCAGAAAAAAGTTATTTTGAAAAAGAATCCACAGCACACTTCCTTCACAAATCCTGTCAGTGTAAGAGCACATATCTATGACAGCTCATGTTACAGACCCACACTTGCCCACACTCCGGATTTCCTCACTTCTTACAGTTTCATCAGATATAAAGCTTTAAAGACATTCACAACTGTTTATCAGTGCACATTCCAGACATACGACTCCCAAAACTTTAGCTCTTGAACTTAGTTACAGGCTTAGTCATAACAGCAGCTACTATATCTGCTGTTGGACAATATTCAGCAGTTATTTTCTCATCACTGCACCCTGAATAAAACGATACTTGTTTTGTTTGTTTTTTTGTTTGTTTTTTTTGTTCATCTCTCAGGACATGTAGGATCATTTGAGAAAGCAATAGCACCTTGGTTGTTTGCAAAGATCTTCATTGGTGTAAAATGACACGGACTGTTGGTGCAAACTTTTGTGCAGTGGCACCTATTGCCATCTACGCTCTGGTTCACATTTATTATAGCTACTGCTGCCTGTTTCTTTGCTTCACATTAAATAACAGGCCCACTTTTAGTCAAACTCAAACAGTATTCTGTTGTACTTCTCCTGTCACTCTGATCTGCCCAAGTTTTCCTTCCACTTTCCTGTAACTCAGCTGCTTGTTTAATGTACCTTCAGAACACGTTTTTTGCTGCTGTTTGGCTCAGATAGAAACTGTGATGGTTTATGTACAATTGAACTGATGTCAGGTTTTGTGCATGTCATCAAATACATCATGCTCTTTGGACTCACCCTCAAAGTTTTGCTTCTGTTCACATGGTGTTACTCTTGGCTTACAATCTGACATACCAAACCTTTCCGATAGCTTTGTTATCCACCGTTCATCCTTACCTCTTCTCCCAGTGTGAAATCAAACCCTTGGAAATTGTTTAAGTCTCCCAAGATCCTTCATTTTGAAATTCTCACTCAGCATCTCTTGAACAGTATTCACTGAATCTCTGTCACTTGTGGCAAAGATGAGGACGCCAACCCAAATGATCAGGATTACTCTCTCATTTTCTGTATGTTTGTGAGATCTCAAATTCCTCTGGTTGGTCCAGGTGCAGTTTACAATCAGTAAGAGCATGCAGGTAAGCTGGTTTGACATCCATTTGATGCAGCTTTAGGTCATACTAAACTGCGAGCTGCATTAAGCTGCACACTGAAGTCATGTTTGCGGTTAGAAAGAAAGTCTCTTTATAGTGTTTCCCTGCAACTTGACTATAGCCTTTGGCAACATATCAGGCCTTGTATGTCTAGGTGTTATCACTGTTTTCTTTGACATCAAATACCCATCTTCCCACATTTTTGCCCTCTGGCATCGTGGTCAAGGAAAATGTATTCTCCTTAGGAGAGTTCATTTCCTTCCCTCATCCCAGTGGCCCAAAATTCAGACTTTGACAAGTGCATTGCTTCTTTAAAAGTTTGTGGCCCATCAAATAAACCCTGTAAATATTATCAGTATTTGTCAATGCTTGGCCATCACATCTAACTTCACACTGATAGTCTTGCAAAGACTGTGGGGTTTCCCGGTCTCTTTTTGGATATCACTTTCTCTATTTTCTCCCCATCTGTGGATTCTGTGTTACCTTTTGGGTTTTTAAGGTCAAACTTTGTGCCCTGCATCTCACCTGAATTCTGATCATCTTCCTTATCCTTTGGTATGAGGTGTTCTAGCTCCCTCTCATGTAGATCATCCTCACCTTCCAGAGCTGTCTGAGTTTGGCATTTAACTAAAATTTTAATGATTAACTTCATTAACCTCCTCCTGTGTTTGAGTAGTAGTTGTTATATGCTACAAAAAAATTCCTTTTTATCTAAAATTCCTTTCTATTTTTATCCTATTTGGATGCAAAGCAAACTGAACCAAAAATGCTCATCTTTGACACATTTGGCTTCTTCACTCTTCATATAATAAGGAATCTGCCCTGTGCACCTGTTGTAACACCTGCTGCAAATGACCACAGCAGTCACAACAGCACATGTCTACAGCTTCTTTGCTAGGTTACTTCCAAGTAACATACACCTTGCCATTTCAAACAACTTCAAAACAATCTTTTTCACCTTGTGATGGGGTGAGTAGGTAGTGAAGTCTCATGCCTTATGGTATTTTTTCTTAGTAGGCCTAATGACTGGAATTCTTTTGTTGTAAACTCTGTTATCTGACCTGATACACCTCATCTCCCCATACATGGTGATGTCAGCAATGAACTTTTCAGTTGCTTTGACAGCGTCACTTTTTGCTTTCAGAAACTATTCAAAAGCTGTCCCTGAGTATTCATCAGTGAATACCAGTGTATACCTGAATGCATTTAATGCTTCTGGTTTTATAAGACTGGCTAGATTGGCATGTACAAACTCTAAAGTTCTCTTTGCCTATTCATCAGGCTTCCTGTTTCTTCTCTGTGTAAATTTCCCTTTTATGCAGACTTCACAGTTTAGGCTGCACTAGCTTTGTTTTTGATTTTCATTACCTTTGGTAGATTTTTTTTTTTTAGGTTTTGACACATTTAGATAGTTAGAATAGCCAAGGATCTCATGTCACATTTGGAGATCGTAACACCCATGGCGTTCATCATCATCATCAACACCATCGTCATTGGCAATATTGAGGTAGCACAGTTTTCCACGTTGTCAAACTGGGTACCATGCTTGCACTTGTTGGTCTCAATATTAAAGTGCTGGTATGTGGGAGTAGATCATCAAAAAATGCAATCAGTTGTTTCCACAGATTCCTCTCCATTATTTTCTGCATTTAAATTAAACAACCAATGTCTTGACCATGTGATATCCAATTCAGTGGGTGACAACAATATTGCATATTCTTCATCGTTACCCAGACAATTCAGGAAATGCTTTTCTTTTTT
>JAOWBL010004404.1:0-19039 GCA_028564865.1 Zenarchopterus dispar | reverse complement strand
TTTTTTGAGAAAAATGTGATTAATTGTATTCATGTACTCAACGTGAGTAAACCTAAATTTAATAACTTTTATGTATCAAAACCTTGCGTGACCATTTAGTGGGGTGGGTGGGGACCCAATCTTGGTGAAAAGTATTCGAGTACTTGAGTGGGATCAGCTACTTGGACGACTGTCAAGGTACCATTACAAGCTATGCTTCTTTAGCAACACTTCATACTTTACATATGTTATTTTTTGCACTGTTTCCATTTAAACATATTTTCAAATCACTTCATTGTGCTTTGATGTACTTTTGAAGAGGATTCCAACTTTGTTGAGAATATGGTGGCATTAATACAAGGCTTTGGTGTTACATTTTCAAGATCACATAGAAATGCAGGACTCCTCACTTCAAGACCTTTGACATTTTGATTAATTTTTGAACAACTTTGCTATGAAACATATATCAGAGTAACTATCACATAGTGAACTGGAGGTCAGCTAAATCCCCCCCAGAGAAAATATATGCAGGGAAGCTGTTCACCCCGTTGCTTGGCATTTGAATCTGTGCTCTAAAAAAGATTTTTATGCAAGAATACCAAATTCTTCCAGCGTTATCAAAATGCTCATCATTCACTTTGTGTTCTTGGTGATGCCGGAGTGCTTCTAGTGATCACTTGTGTCATCAAGAAAGCTTTCTTTTATTTCTCCACAATCAGATCCTGGACCAACTGCTGTGTGAACTACTGTGGCTGCTTAATGTTTCATAGTTGTAAAAGTAAATAAATAAATAAATAAATTGCAGGCTCTTTGGAGATTTTAATAATGCAGGGAGGAGTGGTGTTGTCACCATCTCAGCTGCAAAAAGAAAAGTGTCACTGACAATACTGAAGAGTCATTCAGCGATAATATAAAGCTCATGTTCTGATGGGGGAGGGACAAGATGGAGCTGTAAGAACAATGTGTGTCCTTGGAGACTGGGAGAGAGTGTTAGTCACATAACCTGCATCACAAACACCTGTCTTTGAGTCTGACAGGTGCGACATGAGATTAATGGTGGCTTTTTACCCTTCAAAGAAAGCTGCTGCAGGACCTAGTGATTGGCAACAGATTCAAGGTCATATTTCCCTTTTACATGTTTAATACATGTCAAATATAAGACAAGATTTGGAATATAAGGGGGGGAAAAAATCTATAACTGTGCATGCCAGTTGGTCTGACCACACTCACCAACAGCATTGACAAGTAACATGGTACTGGTACCATCATTGTCATAAAATTACTTTTCCAGTAGCCTGATTACTAATGGAATTTTAACAATAATATTACTGTTGCTAAGAAAAGAAATAACTCTTTACAGCTCTATTTTTTTTTTTGTCCTGTGTGAATTTTGTAAAAGAAATACATGACACATGCACATTATCAACCTTCCTTGAATGGTTGAAACAAATATTCACATTAACTGGTTAAGACTATTAAATTTGAGTGATTTTGTCAGGAGAAAGAATGACACTCAGGTTAAATGTAAACTCTGTAGAAGAAGAAGAAAACCTTTATTTGTCCTGCAGTGGGGAAAATGCATACATGTCCTCACTGCGTAGGTACCAACATTCTTTCCAGGAATGTGAGTTGACAGTAAGACTGAACTTTTAACCACTAAAGGTTTCTTAGGTTAACCATTCATTGGCTGAAAGGTTCAAGTTTGTGCCACAAGAAAGCTAAAGTGGAGTTCCGACAAAAACATACTTATGATGTTGCTAATGTGTAAATCAGACCAATTCATTCATCTTTTGGATCAACTATCACATTTACTGATTGTGAACACATTTAAAATGTGCAACCCTGAGAACAGAAAGGCACTTCTGTGACTGAAGGCAAGGATAAGGAGGTAACATTTATGGATGTAATGGATGCCCTCTTTCTGACTTTTTTTTCCATCTCAACACAGATGTGCATCACACAATGACAGTACTTTTTATGGATTCATGACTGTAAGGGAAAAACGATCTGTAATTTTAAGCACTCAGGATCCACATACTAGCCACCGAAAAAGCTGCTCTTATAACACTGACAAATTACCAGAATATTACAGGTTTTTAGTTTCACTTTCCCCTGTGCGCTGGCAGGTGCTTTGATAACTGATTCTACCCCACCCATAGTTGTATTTTCTTTTTTAAAATTTAAATCTATTATGTCCCATACTGACATAAACTTGTAATAAATATTTTGGCTTCTGAGACTAAACTGCTCATCTTTGAAACACTGTGCCCTTCACGTCCCAGCCAATGTGAAACGACCTGAGGATCGGTTTGAATCAACAAACCAGCTGCAGTCAGGTCCCCCCACTGCTGTCAAAACCCACCCCACTCCCTGTGACGGGAAAATGGGCTCCCAGTAAAGGCGTGTGTGCATGCGTGAAGCTCATAGATCCTGCAGCTGATCAGCACATAGATGTCAGCAGGAAGCAGTTCCCAGGGATTTATAGGCCAGCTGTCTGGAAGATGAGGGCCAGCCGTGGCTGGATGAGGACGACAGTGTTGTTTTAGATGTCACAGCTGTTTGTTCTCATGTCTCTCAACCTGGACGTGCCAGAGCGTCATAAACAGAGACTGATGCGCCACAAATTCTAACATGCCTATCCACCTCTGTTCTTAATGACACTTTCCATTTGTCACATTCAGCAACTGCAATAAAGTGCAATTTATGGGAACATTTGTTTATATTCTGATAGAGGAACACTATTATTATTCTAATCACGCAGACATGGGTTATCTGTTCTTGAAATCATTTTATGCAATGATAGAAAAAAAACAACAACTCATCTAAAACTGTGATAAGGTAATGCAACATAAATAATAAAATGTTAATTTTATTTTCTTTCATCTCTGCTTCTTAACATTATCTTGCATTTTATTTGATCACAAATAAAGGACTACCTTGAGCATATTTGTGCATGGTAATTCATTATTTTAATAAATAAAACAACAAAAAGAAGCTGCCCAGGATCTTTTTTCTTTTATGTCTGGTTGTAAATTCATCTCCCAGCCGAAAGAATTTGTCAAGGGCACAGCAGCATTTATAAATGTTTTATTTTAACACTAAATCTAAACCATGTAAGCAGAATGACATGATTATTTTTTATCTCTTAGATGTGCAGCCACACTTTGTGACTTATCTCAGTAGAGACGTGAAATTAAAGTGTACAGAACTTTAATTCTGCAAGTGTCACCAATGGTGCTTTATGTTTAGGAAATCTTAATCCAGTTTTTGTATTCTCTCAACTACATTTGTCTTATACTCTGCCAGTTTTTCAACAAGATGTCTGATTCTTTCGCTGTTAATTTTCTCCAGTACCTTCTTATTCTTCTTTTAGCCCCACCCACCCCACTCCCCAACCCTTTTTTTTTTTTTTTTTTTTTTTTTACACACTGCATGACCTTGAGCTGCCCCAGTAAAAGATGACAATCATGAAAGAAAGAGAGATATCTTTCATCACGCTCCCAAATCGGCTGTCCCACATTTAACAGAGACCACGTGATAGGATTTTCTGACAGTGCCACATATCCTATGACTGTCTGCTGATTAGCCAGTTAAAATTCAACTTGAAATGACGTCTTAATGCAACTCAGCACAATTCAAAAAACACAAAAGGGAAATATGAAATAAATCAAGCTTTATGTGACTCTGAGAAAGAGTCGTATTTGGTGGAGAGTATCATCCTAAAGTTTGTGCGAAGTATTCTTGACATTTTGACCCAAGATTATCAATATCCAAGTCATACAGTACATTTTTTCTGGGAGATAAAGAAATCTTTGTGGAGAACTGCCCCACTAGTGAGAAATGAAAAAAGGGAGTGTCGAAAAGCTGAACGGAAATGGTGAAATACCACTTTACTATCTATAAAAAGAGACTTCACAGATATATTTTACAACTGAAGAATGCAAGGGAATCCTTTTCTAAAATAATCAACCAAAATGTTAATACTAGTCGGGCCTTGTTTGCTACTGTGGACTGGTTAACAAACCCTCCTGTGTCAGTAGCATCTGAACTCCATTCTACACAGGCCTGCAATGAATTTGTCAACTTTTTTATGGAGAAAATCCAGAAGATTAGAAAAGCAGTCATAACTTCCCTTCAGAGACAATAAATAAAGTGTTACTGAAATGAACTGAATTGAGTACAGACAATAATGCTGCTGTGATCTGGGTCTGTGATTTGACAATCCTCCATAAATCTGAGCGGTTCAAACTTCACCGCCTCCAAACATAGTAAAAGACTGGTCTCTTTTGTTTGTTTTGGTTTTTGCTCTTATTAGAATACAGATTCATAAGTATAAAAAGGATGGAGAGACGGCCAGAAACCATTAACTCCGCAGAGAATGTAAAGTCTGGACAGAATGATGTATGTTGAGAAGAAAAGCATTCATGGTGTAATGATTTAAGAAGGAGTACCGTGTCAGACCCTTGTATTGGATCATAATTTAACTCATCGATAATCTTTTCACATATTATAGAACTTTTTGTTGATTATAACACACCGTATCGACTCTGTAAATCTGTTGCCATGGTTTCCATGTTCATAAAATAAAAATACAAACTTAGAGAACTTTATATATATACTGGTTTCCCAGAGAATGGAATAATGTTCTGAACTAAAGTATGAACACAGTGATTTCATCATAATAAAACAGTAACACGGACACATGATCGTACTGAGCCAGACGGCAGCAGCCTGCATAATGAACCGAACTTATGAGATTTACAATAAGGAATTATTTTGGAAGCAGGCACAGCTGCTGCATTATAGAAACAGTAGGATCCAGCCTCCTGTGAGCTTGGCTAAATAAAAGCTACATATTTCAGCTTCTGACCATTTTTCTTTTAATCTAGCTCTTTTGAGGCTTGCATCTGAATGCAAATGAAATGGTAAATCTGGGGAGAACAGAAGCAGGTAGCTTTTGATTGACTGTAATTCAGAGCTCTGTGGTCTGTCATCTCTTGTGAAAAATAAACAGATCTATAAGAAGCCACTGAAAATTTAATTTGTTAATTTTGCTGTTCTCTCTGAAATTGTGCAGACCCCTGTAATGTTTCAGTAACAACAAAGCTGCTTCCCAAATGGAAACAAAAAAACAATTTCTGCTGCAGTCAAGTCTGACAAATCTAGCATTGATGAAGTTAGAAAGGAGACGTTTTACTCTATAGGAACTATTGTACTGTGAAAATTACTGGATTTAAAGTTGCACCCAAATCACAGAAGCTTAGAAGATGTTAGAAACACAGTCAATATAGTAAAACCTGGTCTTAATAAGAAAATGGCACATCTCACTGGGATATCATTATTAATAAATACAATTTGAGCGATTCTGGCTATTTTAATCAGTTAAATCTTTCTTCAGTCCAGCTGGAATAAATCTGATTAAAGATTCAAACAAAGACTAAATGGGCCTGCCCACTTATCTGCAGGAAAAGCAGAAGAAGATAAAGTTGTTGTCCTAACTTTGTTGAAAAAAGGCAATTATTTCACCAGGACAGGTGCGATAGAGCCACAATGACTTCTGCGTTCCTGCTGCTCCCTTTAGCAATAATCTAAACAGCACAGAGGCCTATGTAAACTGTTGGTGAAAGTAAACCTTTAAAGCTTGTCAGGAATATTTACTCTGTGGCATTTCCTTTTCAAAAGGAAGCATTATATGTCTCTCAAAGTAGGAGACATATAAAATCTTTTTGTCAAGAATTTATCAAGTTTTGTGAGGTTTCAATAAAAATCTCTGTGTCAAGATCCTACATTCCTGTTGAGCCTGTTTTAGACATCTATGTCAGCTTTGTGTTGCTCACTTCTGAGATGCAGAAGATGCAACATGATGCATAGTTGGGTGGGTGTGTGGGGTGGGGGTGGGGGGGGCAATGCTGGACATATTTAGGTGTCTAAATACTTCAGACACCTGAAAATTATGCTTAAATTTAACCAAAAAAATAAAAATAAAAAAGAAATTAATTTTTGCAGTGTATAACTTAGCCTTGAAAGTAATGCTCTGAGACACCATGACAGACACCATGACAGTGAAGGCAAAAAAAAAACACTCTCCAATCTTTACAAATGCTCATAAGGATGCTCGAGATATCTTTAAGGTCAGTTGATGGAGGGCCTTGAAAATCCATGGGAGGTGGGTAAATTTCCCTGGGGTAGCACAATGCAGTGCAGCTCATCAAGTAGCTAACAGCCACGGGGCCCAAATGACCACCACAGAATTACTCGGAGAAAATGAAGGCTCCTTCAACTGTGCTTACTGGCCAAATCTGAACCAGTAATGACTAGAGAGTGGGGAGAGTGTGAACCACATTCATATCTCTTGCCTGCAGAGATTCCAACAATGATGCTTGTGATGGGAGTCAAATGAAGGGCAAACTAGTGAGTTCCACCACCAGCAGATTGTTTAGGTCAAGGTGTTGAGGTTTCAGAGAACAACAGTGCTTAATTCACATGTTTCTCAGCAACAAATGGCAGGGGGCGCTGACTGTGACTCGTTGGTTTATGTTCAATTTAAGCCCTGCAGATGTGTCTCTTTGGTCACTTTCCCATTGTCCACCCTCCTCTTGTTTCTCCTTCAAAATACCTCCCCCCCTCCTCTGTCTCTGTCTTTGATTGACTCTCTCTTTCTTGCGCTCCCCTTGTTTTTTCCTGTCCTGTCCCGTCCATACTGGATAAATGAAAGCCCATCAAGAAGATACCAAGATAAACATAAAAGTAGTCTCAGCTTGACAAGAAAATAAGAGTCATCCATCAAAAGGCTTGGCTACTTACACCATGTGTCAGAGAAACCCTTGGGTTCTCAACATAGTGCTTGGCTCACTTTAATTCAGGACACTGAACCGGATCACCACATCAGAGAGCTGGACAGCAAGCCTGATAGATAGAGAGGGAAGGTAAAAAAAAGGCCTAAATGTGGTGGCTTTTGTTAACGCTGCTCTGTTGACCAGTTTGGGATCCAAGAGAATGAAGCAGCTTTCGGAGAGACAGTAAAGGAGGAGCAGAAAGTCTTCATCTTCATATCAGACCTCTGGAACCTCCACCATCTTTCATTTTCTATTTTTCTTTTGACAGATCTGACATCAGAGTTAATCCTTTAAGGAAAAAGAAACAGAAAGCATACTCTCGCCAATGGAAACTGGTAAAAGAGATCATTGCTTGTTGATTCATGTGTCACAAATAAGGCAGTTTTTATGGACTTATTTTTTTATTTATTTATTTTGCTAATGTAAATCATCATCCAGAAAAACTGCAACATGACCGAGACCTTCTTCATGACTTGGTGTTCCTTTTCACTGTGTCATAAATGATTTTGGTAAACTAAACTGACCAGCTGTGTTGTCCGTGCTGTTGCAGCATCGAGATAATCCCGCAGACAATAATCCACACAAGTCCCACGAATTCAGGGAAAATTACACAAATTACCTCAGAGAGTATGATGCATTAGCACGTGTCATCTTGGGCATCCTGTGATTTCAACCTGATTGGAGGTGGTTACTGGGATGACTGCCCTGACATAATTTAATCCTAATGGATGAATAATCTTCTGCAAGTCAGTGATTGGTTATCAGTTAGTGTTAGTGCAGCCTCTGTAGATAAGATGATCAGGTTAATAATGGAGCTTCAGAAGCTACTGATGATTTGCAGTTCCATATGAAATTAGATATCAGCAAGTTCAGGTTAAAGCAATGCTCCTTTTCGTCCTTCTGCACTCAGCTACCAAATTCTGTTTAAGTGTGGATCTGTTACCAGATCTTTCCTTCCTCGAAAATGTTATGCATCTTCAAATAACTTTTTTTTTACACCTGGAAGAACTATGTTAATCCTTTGGAGTAAACTGCCTTTCTGCATTCATTTTCCCATAAAATCTAAGTGCCATTCAGAATAACAAACAAAATGGGCTTCAGCTAATAAACAAACAGCTGGCAGAGATGTATTATTTGGTATTATCTGGGAAGATATTTTGGTTATTTGTTACTCATCAGTTCTTTACCTTACTGAGGATTATTTGTTGTGCTTAGTTGACTCTAAAGTCATCAAGTTTGGCTGGCCACTTCTGAGAAGAGTAGCCACAGTATTAAAACTGTCTCCATTTATAGACATTTTGTTTGACATTGAATAATTGATGCCCAACCACTTCGAGATGACTTTGTATTTTATTCCATTCTTCTGAATATCATCTCCTCTTGGTCTTTCTCAATAAAAAATAGCTTTAAACCACACCTCCTGACTCATTTCATTACTTGGTCTCCAGATGTGCAAACTATTAACTCTAATTACTTTTCGCTGAAGTAATCATCGTCTGAGCTCACTTACTTTTTCATCCAGCACTGTGAATGTTTAATGGTTGTGTTCAGTGAAAACACAAAAATATTTAGGTGTGTGTTTACAGCTAAAATACATACGGTTTGCTTGCATTTATTACTGCGACTTAGATTAACATCAGATCATTATTGCAAACTAATACAGATAACCAGTTAATTTAGAATACACATATTTATTCTTATCTATATAAAAAGTCACTCTAATATTGTCTGTGTTCCACCTGGTTTGAACTACAAAAGAAATAAAAAATGTACTTTAAAAAAAAAAGAGAAGAAAAAACTATTGGCAACATTTAGTGAGCTGTAATACAATATAAATAACTCCTTTAAAAAATCAACACTTGATTCATTTTGCAAATCAGTAAGACAGCACATCTCTTAAGGTATTTTGTTTTATACCCAGTTTGTTATAAATTAATTGATTATTATTTCAGGGGAGTCAGTAGCAACAAAAGCTGTTTCCAAATGTTATTGCTATAGTTTGAAAGTCTCATTGTTTTTGATTTGTCATAAAAGAAAGATTCAAAGACATCCAATTTAATTTCCAGGAGCACACTCTGTGCCAAGACTGAGAGAACATTAGCAAGTAGGTGCAGTTTTTTCTCAAGGAGGAAAAAAAAACAGTATGTGTGTGTGGAGAAACAATCTTTAGCTGCCAGATGATTATGTCAAATGAACTCTGAAATGTTATTTTACTGAGGATATTTCAGAAATATACTGAACATACATGGAGGAGCAGCTTCCTCCATGGTGGTCTGCCACAGACACCCTCCCTGTTCAGTGGCTTAAGTGTGGTAGGTCCATGAGCAGCGATGTTCCACCCTGTATTCAAATGCTTGGAAAAGGAAAGAGGCCCAGATTGCTTCTCAACCACCTCCTCCAACTCTTCCAAGGGTCTCCTAAGTTTCCAACCCAGTGAAGAGATGTAATTTTATCACTATGTTTTGGGTCTACCCAGAGCCTTCTCTCCCCAGTACTTCTCTGTGCCTTTGGTTCTGGGAACTGTTGTGTTTACACACCTAAAACAAACTGTTCAGAACACCCTGGCTTCTTGTGCTCTAAAGTTCTCCTAAAATTTCTCCATTATTCTGGAGGGGGCTTCAACATTCACAGAGGGCTGTTACCTGGACAATGACAGTGTTACCTGGAGGGATATGACTGGAAGGAACGGCATTTCCATTCTGAATCCTAGTGGTACTACATTCTGTTGTTGGTCTTCTCTTCTAGTCACGATTGACATGATCTAGTTTATGATTGACTTTGTAGTGGTGTTGTCAGATTTGCAGACATATATTTTGCATGCTCAGACAAAGAGATGAGATGAGCTGTCAAATGATCACCACCTGCTGCTAAGTTCAATCAGATAGTGGGGGAAGATGATGGAAACATCTAGCAGAGAAACCTGTCAGAAAGAACTTCAACCACTTCCCAGGGAAGGTGGAGGGTGATTGAGTCTGAATGTCTTAAGTTTTGCATTATCACCATTATCCAGGCAGCAGACCTCAAGGCAATTGGTGTTTGCAGTGATGGCAGTCTTCTAACTTGTTGGTGGACATTAGAGACAGGACAGGTCATTAAGCTGAACAAGGGGTTCTATCAAGCTCGGTTAGCTCTCAGAACTCCAGTGGCAGTTAACAGGTACTGACACACCAAGCTGACATCAGCCGTAGTGGTTGCTGATGCTAAAACCCTGGCTTGCGGTAAGTTTGTTAAGAACATTGAGAAGTGACTTGAAATCAGCGCCAAGAAGATTGTGGTAAATCAATAAGTGATTTAGACAGGGAAAATAGTTATTTGCCAACGCTGTGTAGTGAGAGTGGGATGCTGTTCAGCTGCATTGGAGATGTTAGGGAGTTCAAAGAAAAAAGTTGAGAACGTCCTCAATCCCACCAGCATGTTTCCCACAGGAGAAACTGAGAATGTGGACCCTGGGATGGACTTTCACGTTACCAAGGGGGTTAAGGGATTTTGGAGCCTCTGACAGCAATAATGAACAAAATACATCCATACAAAAAAAAAAAGCCTCAGCAACCTTTCAAACAGGAAGCTCCCTCCTGTGAAGAGCCAGCCACTGCACCCACATTATTACAAATAACTTGTGTATTTCTGTAACAAATAGCTTCTGTGGAAGATGTTTTTCATGTTGTGAAGAGGTTAAAGGTACCCACTATGGTTTGCATCTTCGGTTGATAAGTTCTGATTCAAAGAGTCGTAAAATATCCAAAATTAAATAAATAAATAACCTCAAGAGAATTTGCATTTTTGTTGTGTTGTAAACAGTCATTGCTTCCTCTTGATTCAGATGGTTGCCTGTGGTCGCTGAACACAGTTGTTGAAAATGTGATATGTTTAGAGATCAGATAAAGAAATTTAATATGGAGGAGAAGATATAAGACTTAGCTAGTGATGACTTTCATTTTAGAATTATTTTTTTATTCTGGTAATAGATATGTAAATGAAGTGCTGCTGAAGTTATCTGATACATTTTTCATTCAAAATGTCTGAGAAATTCAAAGACAATTATTTTCTTCAGACATATTTCTTATAAAGATATAGAGCTCTAGTGGTTGTTGCTGACAGTGGAAAGACAGGAAATGGAAGTGGAGAGAGAAGGGGGACACACAGCAAAGGCCAGCGCTTGAACCTGGACCAACTGCATGATGACCACAGCCATCGCACACGGAGGAAGTGCCAACCAGGTGAGCTGTCCAGGGATCCAGTTTGTTGATATTCAAAGACTGGGTGAGAGTATGTGAGAATGTCTGAAATCCCCAAAAACTGCTATGAAAGCATCAGGGTGTTGTGTTTGCTGCCTGGAAACAAATGAGTTGATGATGTCACACCCACCTTTCATACGTAACACAGATCAGCTCTCGAAGTAGAAATACAAATGATAAACTATACTTATGCAGGTGCATCTCTCTATGCAGATCTTGGTAATCCTGTGATGAAATTCATATTTTCCTGCAAGTTGATCTTGTTTACTTTTCTTTTTTCACACAGGTTAAAAAGTTGGGGTTTTTTATTATTATTATTATTATTATTATTATTATTATTATTATTATTATTATTATTGTTATTATTTATTTTTATTATTATTATTATTATTATTATTATTATTATTTATTATTATTATCCCCGTGACCCAGAAATGGATGCAGAGGGTTCAGAAAATGGATGGATTTTTTTTTTTTTTTTTAACCTTAACATGTTTCCACTATACCTGTAGTCTTCCTCAGAAGATCAAGAGACATCTTCTGAGGAAGACTGGAGGTGTTGTCAAAACATGTCAAGGTAAAAAAAAACTTTTTAACCTGTCTGAAAAACAAAATGTAAACAAGGGTAAAGAGATGCTCCTTCAAAGTAATATGTCCAGAATCTGATGCTGTAGCCATCGCTGTATCAGTCACTCTGTACAGTTTGACAAATGTGTGGAGAAATGCTCGTGTCCAGGAAATATTCCTGTAGCCACATTGGAGTCACATTGATATTCTTTGGTGATATACTTTGGTGATATACTGATTCATTAATTCAGTTATAATTCCTTTAATATAGCCTAGCATTTGGGATATTGTCTGTTTGACTGACTTCATGGGCATGATCATCATTTGGAGGTGTTTATTTTGCCTAATAATTATTCTGACTCTTGGCTATTTTCTCACATTTCACAGTCAACAGTAGATTTTAGTCACTCACTGAGGTTGTTGTGAAGCTGCAACTTAAAGTGCTCGTAAAATGGTCCTTTATCTCAACAATTATGATCTAAACATAAATCAGACTAAATGCTTGAAATAGCTGAGATTAAATCATTATGTCAGCTCGTGTTCAGATGCATAAATAGATGTTCTTTATTTATTACAGATAAAAAATAATTTTCTTGGATGTTAATTTTTGTTCTGTAAAAAAAGGGATTTCATGGAAGCTGAACTGAATCTGCAGAGTTAATGTTTACATACTATTTCCAGTTTCAAAAGGAAACTCCTTCTTGTTTTAACACTGCAATCAGGTTCAACTTCGAGTTTAGCTCTGGATTAAACTCAAAATGTTGTAGATTGGAAAATTTCACTTTAATTTAGAGCCAGTGCAAAACCAATACATCTATGTGTGACAACTACATTTCTGCACCTTCATTTACCTTAAACATTGCACAATAATGTTGCATCTGTTCATTTCATTACCAGTGTAGCATAACTCACCATCACCGGTCTTTTTCTGTTTGCAAGTAAACACAGAAATATAAGTTAGCTTAAGTTGCCTTTATTGAGTCACAGGTTTATATGTAGTTATGGAGTTCTTTTTTTTTCCTTTGTTCTGACGCAGCATGCAGGAGTGTTGTAAAGGGTCTGAACAAGTTTTGCCTGACTTTTCTGTGACATCAAAGTAACTTTGATGTCACAGAAAAGTCAGAAATGGGGCCTGTAAAAAATTGACCTGAGAAGAAATGATTTCACGTCATGCTTTGCTCTCGCATTGGCTGTAGCTCAGATGTGTAGTTGCAGACAATTCCAGATGCTAGATATCTTACCACTATCAGAGATGGTTCAGCAATATGTCGGTGAGCCCCTTTGAGATATGAAGATTAACTTGTTTTGACTGTGATTCAGGCTTGATCAGACAAGACATGCATTAAATCAAGGTTAGTCAGGTGGTGATGCTGCCAGAACACTTCTTAAAATGATTTCATTCCTTAATTTTCCTTTGATTTCCATGTGAAACAGATAAAAGTGTGAATGAACTATGACTTTTAGGAAGTTCAAATACACCATTATCCCATCGAGAGAACACTGATAGCAAATCCCTCTGCAATCACAGGATTAAAAGTGATACACAGAGCTTGTTTTTGGATTTTGGGGGAATCTGATCTCTCCTCCTCTCTCCTGAACTGCAAACACCAGGGCGGTCCTCAAAAAAGACAATACAATGTCTACACTTCCTGGAGGATCAATGAAGAACAGAAGCTGCTGGTGACCTTTTATGTCTCTTCCATCAAGATTTTACTGACATATTGTATTTAAATAAAGTAGTCTCTCTGCACTGAAGTGGACAAGAAAAGACTCTGAGAACTAATCAAGAGCACACAGGAGAATATCTACACTGCATGGCCAGAGCTGAGAATATTATCATAGATAGCTTACACCCTGGATTTTATCTCTTTGACTTATTGTCTTCTAGCAGGTGCTTCAGGTCCATCAGAACCAGCAGAAAAAAATAACTCATAAAACATCTTCCTCCTCCAACCCATAGGATGATTGAGCCCAAATATTAACATTAACTTTAACCCCCACACCACCACCCAACACCACCACACTACCTGCTGCGTGGGTGTGCAGTAAGGACAGCTATACCATCAAGCCAACTTTCTACTAAATATTTTACATTAGGATGTATTATGTATTTTTATGCTGTGCTTGTATTGTCGGCTTCCAGGCCTATATTAGATAGTGTTTGGCATATTTCTTTGTAGTGATATGTTTGCCATACTAACACATCAATCATCTGGGAGAGACTACTGAAATACTGGAGTTTCATTCAATTCCATTTGGAACTGTGAAAACAGTAATGGCAAAAGCAAAACTTTGATGAGTTACAGTCCAACAGATGGAACCGGGTCAACAGTGTTTACTGTAAATGCAATATAGGACCCTGATTTCCTTCTAGAGAGTGTAAGTGCCTCTTGAATGGCATGTTCTCTTTGGAAACTGTGTCCATATATATTTATCTCTGTAGCTATTATATAATTACTGGTGAAGAATAATGGTTTGCAGGATGATTCAACAAAATTACATCTCACTTATAACACAGCTTGACATTGCACATCTTGTGAACTGGAGGTCAGAATGATGAGCCTGAATAAAAAAAAGTAAATAAAAGAGGTGGATGGTTATTTGTATTGTGGACAAAGTGGACAAAATGAAGTATAGCGCCCTGGACTCTGTTTAGCTCTTAATTGGAAAGTGTCTCCTTGTCTTGCCAGTACATACATACATGAATTAAGTTATAATATGTAATACCTATAATCAGGCCTATCTGAAAGCAAAACACACCTTGAGCACTGATTGTAATGAAAAAGCCTTTAATAGACTCCAATTATATTCTCCTACCCACCCGTTACATGAAGGAAAACTGTCTAGTTGTGATGTTTGACCAGCATATCGGCGAGGACAGGATTTGGTGACCGAGCTTATTTTTGGGAGTGACTCAGCTTGCTTTACTCCTGCAAACCTCCAAATACACCACGATAATCCTGAAACCACAGCAAAGGCCTACAGAATCATTCATCACTGCCAGGTTGGAGGCCACAGCCCATTAGTTAAGAACTGCTCAGCCGTCCACACCAATACTCACCACTGAGAACAACACAAGCAGCACACTAAAGCGGTCAGACCAAGCGTTGAAAGGTACACGACTTGCAAACAGTGGTATAAAGGAGAGGAAAGCAACACATTGTTGTTTCCTCTTCTACTCTGGTCAATTAGAGCTGTTCAAAAGTCCTCATCCTTAAAAGAAAAAAAAACTTGACCTTTTTTTGAACTTGGCTGCCTTTCTATGGACATTGCAGAATCCAAGTCTTTTCACTAATGCCAGGGAAACAAATATTGATCAAGCCATGAGCTTGTTTGTAATGAAAAATCCAGTATAATTAGTTAAGAGGCAGGTTAAAAATAATCAGGGCCACGAAATGAACCGCCTCTTTTATTTTGTCCATTTGCTACCAAAGAGATTTCGGTGTGACCAAGCAAATGAAACCTTGCTCCCAGTCAGCCCTTCTATCTGTTTTCTAGTTGAAATGGAAAAAGTCGAAGTGGAGGGAATGAAGATGTATAGCTTTTATTAACCGCTGTGATTTGAGGCAATACATCAAAAAAGTGGACCACTTTGTATAAGAAGGGGTGAGAGAGTGGCATTGGGTAATTACAGCAGCGGTTTAATGAAGTAGAAGCTGCACTTCTTTTTCTTCTCATCTGTGCAAACTGGGATCCAAGGGCAGCCCAGAGAAGGGGAACCGGGTGATAAACTTTTTTTTTCTTTGCTTAATGTCCATGTGCTTTCCTTCTATTTTCACCATAATTAATTATGATTGGTAAATTAGGTGGAAAAGGGTGCTTGGGACTGAAACAGTGCGTTGGGATATTCCTGATTGTCTGCAGGGGCAATCTTGAGTTCTGCCAACTGTATCAGTGCTGATTAAAAAAAAAAAAAACAATTATGGCAGGAAAAATGGCAAACTAGCAGAAACGAATTTGCTGACAACATCTCAGGAGCAGCATGTTCTAGATACACGAGGTGACCCAAAGCACACATGCACTTCAAGCTTTTTTTTTTTTCCAACGTATTCTGAGCCTTTCATTTACTTTAGCTCCTTGGGGTACCAGGGCTCCATTAAAAGGAGACAGGTCTTTATTTCTACTTCTCATTTTTCCTAGAATGAGCTGTCATATTTTTAAAAATTGTTACTGTTATGATTCTACACAAACTCTTGAAAGGAGCATATAAACAATATGTGTTTTGTCATCATTCCCATTCATTCCTTTGGGAGTCCTCTGAACTGATGAAATGTGAGCAAAATCCATTTTGTTTCTGAAATGTTCCTTATGAAAATGTACTAACTTCTGTGGTGGATTTCAGAGATAGTTGAAGTAACAAATAATGAAAATCCAACATACTGATTCAGCCACTAAGCTTTTGACTAATGTCCCCTTTTATTTTTAAGTCCTAAGCTAGATTTCTATCTTAGATTTTCTGTTTAGCTCAGTTTTTTCAAACCACATTTTCACTGTAATTTATTGTTGATATCTTATTCAGTGACTTATTTGTCTATTTCTATTACACTTTAATGTTTTTAGTTTTATCTATTTTATTTATGTTTTATTTTAATATATTTACTATTTTTTCTCAGAATTTTTACTTTTTAACTCAAGTGATTCTTCAGTGGGAGTCCTCCACATTGGGAGGTGCTGTAGACTCCAGTTGCTGTAGCAATAGACCAAGGTCCACTTATCCCTGGGTTGTGGTGGGGTCCATACATCCATCCTACAGAGGTGGTGCTTTGCACTCTACCCTGCACTGGGGTGGGTTGTGTCCCCCTACCAGGCAGTCTGGTTCCCGGGTGGGACTACCGCCTCCCAATGCAGTCAGCTCCAGGTGATAGCATGAGAGTGTTCCCTCGCTGGTTCTTCTGTTAATGTCTTTTCATTTTATTATTTCTTTTAATCTTTGATCATGTTTTATCATTAATTGCGATTATTGTTGGTTGAGATGGGTGGTATTAGCTTTGTTTTTACTGTTAAGCACTTGTATTTTATTTTATGAAAAGTGTTATATGACTAAAGTTTGATTTAATTTTAAGAAAGAAAATCCTACATGCTTCATTTAGAGGCTATTCACCTACTAGACAATTCATTATAGAACTGTGGCTTTGACATCAACCCTGTCTGTGGTTGCAAGGCTCCCGCTGCTTGTACATTGGCTAGAAATTGTCTGATGTAAGCAGTTTTAAGTTGCTATCTGAAGCAAGAGAAAACAATTTATCACTTTATTTTGAACATATTCATAGTTAGGTTTAACCTAGTGGCACTGAATTTGTGGAAATCTCAAATTTAAATTTTAGTTTATTTATTATTGACATAGTTTTTTCACAAAATTCCCTTTTCAACAAATGCAACGATCTCCTAGTCTGCTTATGTTGCTCCATTTCATCGTCCATTTTTCGCTGCTAGAGAGAATTTTTAATTCATCCTCCCCCCAAAAAAATAAGTGAGAAAAAAAGACAAAGGACAATCCAATACATTACAAACTAGGTAATGAAGTCTATTTAGCAGAATAAGTGTCATCATTTATTACATCAAACTGTCACCGTATTAAATTAACAAAAATTCTTCAAATTTTGAAAGTCTTATAATCGCATGTGTGTGTGTGTGTCTCAGACTGGCACATGATGATAAAGCTGGACTTTTTTCCTCTCTTGAATTAACAGTTGATTGCAAACATGCAAATGTGATGGAACTGAACTGAGAATAAGTTTGTAATTATGTGTGAGTCATTCCCGCTTTTCTGTCCAAGTTTTGAAGTAGAAACTTGATGTGATGTTTTCTACTCATCCACATTTACACTTTGATTAGGTCAAAGATTTACAACTTTAGATTGCTGTTACTTTTGTAAGGATAGAACTGCAACTTATGAATGAAGTTCAAAATAAATTTAAAAAAACACAATTAAATGTAACAAGGAATCATAAAAAATATATAACAATAAAGGAAAGGCAAGATTGCCCTTTTGTCTCAAATCTAGTCAAAAAACTTGCCAAAGTTTATTCGAGGTTTATCAAAACTGTTTGTTCATTGCTTGTCCATAATAATGTAATAAAGTATTAGTTTTTCTCTTGATGACACTTCATTTATAGCACTTCTACAGATGAAGTGATGAGGATGTACATATGAATTAATGTTTACTGAAGATCTAGCCTGCCACTCACAGCAGAGTGATCATCTGCAGGACTCCCTGAGTTGATTGCATCCTTTCATTATTACTTTTCTTTCAATGACACAGTAAAAGGGACAAAACTCAGCTTACTAAGAAGTCGGCAAAGGCTTGCCAAAAATAGCTGTTGCAGAGAAACCACAAATATTCCTGACCAAGCAGTGAGTGCCAGCCGGCCTTTCAGACCAGTCCGGTTAGCTTCTAGCCTTCACAGTCTGGTGACCAGCCAAGCAAGCTGATGTGACGGGTTAAACTTGCACAGCAAGACTAACTTGAGTTTCAAGGTGAGGTATGCTAATGACCAGCCCAGGCATAGCAAGGTTACTGACTATCAGTTTGCTTATCAGTGGTTAGATGGGTAGCAGGATTCCTTAAGTTCCTATCAGTTTCTAGGTAGTCTTAATTTGGCCCTATTACTGTATTTTAGTTCTACCTTTGGTTCCACTTGCTTATAACACAGCCAGGGTTCTAGAAATGAAAGCAGACACTGGGTTTGCCACCTGGGACTCCTGGGATCGGCTCCATCATCATAGTGTCCATGAAATCTGTGCCAAGATTTTTTTAACTAAATAGTCTAAAGCTGCAAGCTGTTAGATTTTACAATATTTATTAAAAATTAACCAAATAAATCTAAGTACATGAAAGAAAAAACATGGGTGACATTAAAATCTGCTATGTCAGTGAAAGTGGCTCTAAGAAATACTGGACTGAGGATTTGGGACAGTCGAGCAAGCCTTGTAATGCCATTTTGTCATGCTTGCAGTAGCATAAATCATTGTAGTATGTGATCAGTCTTCATACATTCAGGAAGTTATGCTGACCGAGAGGCCATTCTGCTTAAGATGTCAATCACGTTAAAAGTACCGACTGGACATACCAACCTTACAGACTGGTCGGTAAACAGTCTTCTTCTCAATATACCATCTTTGACTGCTGATGGATTTTTCTTTTTTCTTTTTTTTTTTTGTTTTTGTTTTTGCATGGTATGTAACTTTAACTTTTTGCATGAAGGTAATCTCCATTTGGCCCATAGCCAATGAGAAAGCTGGGAATGGGTTGACATCACCATGAGGAAAAGAATATTCTGGAGTTAGGAGAACCTGCTGACAATCCAGTGTGTCATTCAACAGTTCAAGTAGGTAGCTATTACTTTCACCCATCCATCATGAATGAATGAATGAATGAATGAATGAATGAATGAATGAATGAATGAATGAATGAATGAATGA